>CAKNYM010048652.1:36061-55126 GCA_932195095.1 Andricus curvator
TTGAGTTTAGAATTTATCTCTTTTGAATAAAACTTCTACTATTTGGTGAAAAATTTAATTATTTTGTTAAAAATTTAATTATTTTGTTGAAAATTTAATTATTTTGTTAAAAAGTCATCTTTTTTGGTCGCAAGCTACATATTTTTATTTGAAAAGTCATCTAGTATATGTTGAGTTTAGAATTCATTTCTTTTCGTTAAAACTTCTACTATTTGGTTGGAAATTTAATTATTTTGTTAAAAAGGCATCTTTTTCCGGTCGAAAGTTGCAGCTTTTATTTGAAAAGTCTACTATTATATATTGAGATAGAATTCATCGCTTTTGATTAAAACTTCTACTATTTGCTGAAAAATTTAATTATTTAGTTGAAAATTTAATTATTTTGTTAAAAGTCTACTGTTATATTTTGGGTCAGAATTCTTTCGGTTAAAAATTCTACTATTTTGGTAGAAAATTCCTATATTTGTTGGAAAATGAAATTTTTTGTTAAAAACTCAAATTCTTGGGTTGAAAATTCAATTGTTTTGTGGAAAATTCGTCTTTTTATCTTGAAAATTCAACAATTTGGTTTACCTACATTTAAAAATCTTTCTTGGTAGAAAATTAATCTTTTTTGTTGTAAATTCGTCTTTAGTTTGAAAACTAATCTATTCTGGTTGACGATTCAACTATTTTATTGAAAATTCACCTCTTTCATTGAAAATTGAACTATTTTTATGGAAATTTGTATTTTTGGTCGAATTCAACTGTTTTTTTATTTTAAGTTAAGATATTTTTTGGTTGAAATATGAACTATTACATTTTTCGTTGATAATTCATCTTTTTGGGTGAAAATTTGATTTACTTGGTTGAAAGTTAGACTCTTTTGTTAAAAATTAATTTTTTTGGGTTAAGATTCATCATTTTAATTGAAAATTCTTCTCTTTGGTTGAAAATTTATCTACTTTTTGACAATTCGTTTTTTTGTGGGTTGAACATCAATTTTTTGTACTGAAAATTTGATTATTCCAGTTGACACTTTAACTATTTTGTTGAAAATTCGTTTTTTTTGGGTTGAAAATTAATTTTTTTTAACTTAAAATTTAACTATTCAATTTTTGTTTGAAAATGTATCTCTTTCATTGAAAATTAAACTATTTTGATGGGAATTCGTCCTTTTTTTGTATGAAAATTAATTTTCTTTTAACTGAAAACTGAACTACTCTATTTTTTGGTTGAAAATTTATATTTTTAATTGAAAATTCAAATGTTTGCTTGAAAATTCGTGTATTTTTGTTAAAAATTTATTGTTTTATTTAAAAATTCAACAGTTTGATTGCAATTTTTTCTCTCTCTTGACTGAAAAATATTTCTTAGTTAAAAATTCGGATTTTTGGTTGAATTCAACCGTGTTTTATTTAAAATTAAGATCTTTTTTGGTTGCAATATCAACTATTACATTTGTCGTTAAAAATTCATCTGTTTCGGTTGAAAATTCAACTACTTGGTTGAAAGTTTAACTACTTTATTAAAAATTAATTTTTTCAATTAAAGTTACATTTTCATTGAAAATTCATCTCTATGGTTGAAAATTTAACTATTTTTTTAATATTCGTTTTTTTTTGGTTGAAAATTATTTCTGTTTGTACTGATCATTTGACTATTCCAGTTTAAACTTTAACTATTTTGTTGAAAATTCGTTTTTGGTTGAGGATTCAACTGTTTGGTTGAAAACACACCTTTTTTGGTTAAAAATTAATAATTTTAGTTGAAAATTCATCTCTTTCATTGAAAATTGAACTATTTTGTGGAAAATATGTTGTAGTTTTTTGGTTGAAAATTAATTTTTTTAACTGAAAATTTAACTATTCAATTTTTGTTTGAGAATTTCTTTTCATTAGTTGAAAATGCATGTATTTTGTTGAAAATTAAACTAATTTATGTTGATTCATCATGTTAGTTGAAAATTAATCACTTCGGCTGAAAATATAACCATTTTGTTGGAAATTCCTTTTTATCTTGGTTGATAAATAATTTTTTAAACTGAAAATTGAACTATTCAATTTTTGGTTAAAAATGGATCTTTTTCGTAGAAAATTAATCTTCTCGGTTGGAAATTCATCTTTTGCTTAAAAATTCAACAGTTTGGTTAAAAAAAATTCTCTCTCTTGACTGGATAGTCTTTCTTAGTTGAAAATTCTATTTTTTGGTTGAAATATCAACTATTACATTTTTCGTTGAGAATTCATCTTTTTGGGTGAAAATTTGAACTACTTGGTTGAAACTTAGACTCTTTTGTTAAAAATTAATTTTTTGGGTTAAGATTCATCATTTTAAATGAAAATTCTTCTCTTTAGTTGAAAATTTATCTATTTTTTGAAACCTTTTTTTTGTTGGTTGAAAATCAATTTTTTGTACTGAAAATTTGATTATTCCAGATGAAACTTTAACTATTTTGTTGAAAATTAATTTTTTTAACTGAAAATTTAACTATTCAATTTTTTGTTGAAAATTTATGTATTTTGTTTAACATTTAATTACTTCTGTTTAAGATTCATCATATTAGTTGAAAATTTAACTATTTTGTTAAAAATTCTTTTTTATCTTGTTTGATAACAAAATTTGTTGTTAACTGAACATTTAACTGTATTTGAAGTATAGGTAGTTAAAATAAAAATTTGTTTTAATTATTATTCAAATTCGAGGACTTCTGGGAAAAATTCAAGAAAAGATTAATTATTTTATTAGTATTATTTATTTCAAGCCTTTCTTAATTAATTATCCTTTGATAAAGTTACTTTCTCAAATGAAAAAAAAAACAATTATTTGATTTTACATATCAATAGTACTATTTTTACATATTTAAATATTTAAAAAGACTGAAAAAAACATTATTTATAATAAACTCGTGAAATTGTATACATGCTCAAAGTTGATTGTTTAAAAAAATGCGAAATACTTGAATGATTGTTATAAATGTTATTCTTTCCTTTATATTTTGGGTTCAGAATTTATCTCTTTTGGTAAAAATTCTACTATTTAGTGGAAAAGATAATTATTTGGTTGAAAAATTAATTATTTGGTTAAAAATTCAACTATTTTCTTAAAAAGTCATCTTTTTTGCTTGAAAGTTAACTATTTTTATTTTAAAAGTCTACTATTATATTTTGGGTTCAGAATTCATCTCTGTTGGTTAAAAATTCTACTATTTGGTTGAAAATTTAATTATGTGGTTGAACATTGAACTATTTTCTTAAAAAGTAATCTTTTTTTGTTGAAAGTTAATTATTTTTATTTAAAAAGTCTACTAGTATTTCTTAGGTTAATAATTCATCTCTTTTGGTTAAAAATTCTACTATTTGGTGGAAAATTTAATTATTTTGTTGAAAATTCAACTATTTTCTTAAAAAGTCATCTTTTTTGGTTGAAAGTTAATTATTTTTACTAGAACCCCATATGCGCGCTCCGCGCGCGACCAATTTATTTACATGTATTTATTTTATTTGGAAATGAATTTCAATAAAATACCATGAAATTAATTTTTACTTCAATAATTTTGATTTGTACATGGCTTCGCATGGATACCCTCTCACGATGCAGAATAAATAATTCTGTAAAAAATTGAGCCTATTCGTTGAAAAATAGCCAGACTCTAAATTTTTCAATCGAAATTGTTTAAATAATTAATAATTCTTGTACATTTACAAAACATAGTAAAGATTCATCGGAAAGACAATTGAGCCTATTCTTAAAAAAAGCCAAACTCTTGACTTGTTTGTGAAAATTGTTTAAATAATTATACATTCTTTGAAATTTGCAGAGTATTACAGCAAAAAGTTACTGGAAAGATATTCTTACCTAATTCTATAAAAAATTGTTTAAATAATTGAAAATTATTGTAAATTTATGAAGCAACATAGATAACAGTCATCGGAAAGATATTCTTAGTTGAATTCAGAAACAAAGTGAGCCTATTTGTTGAAAAACACCCAAACTCTGAATATGTTTATGAAAATTGTTAAAATAATTAACAATTATTGTAAATTTGAAAAGTAACATAGCAAAGACTTATTTTTAATACATTCTTTTTAGTTCTGTAAACAAATTGAGCCAATTCCTTAAAAATAATGATATTACAAATAATAATTCTTGTAAATTTACATTGCAGCATTCCTTGAAAAATAGACAAAATAGAAATATGTTTAGGAAAATTGTTAAAATAATGATTAATTATGGTATATTTGCAAAGTATCGTAGAAAAGATTTATTGGGAATACATTCTTTCTTGATTCCCTTAACTAATTGATCCTATTCGTTGAAAAATGACCGGGTTCTTAATTAATTTATGAAAATTGCTTAAATAATTAATCATTCTTGAAAATTTGCAAATCATCATACAAAAAAGTCATTGGAAAGACATTCTCAGCTAATTCTGTAAAACAATTCAGCATATTTGTGAAAAAATAGCAAAAATTTAAATTTCTGTATGAAAATTGTTTAAATTATTATTAATTCTTGTGAATTTACAAAGCAACATAGAAAAGAGTCATCGGAAAGACATTCTCAGTTGATTTCGTAAACAAATTGAGCTTATTCGTTTATGGAAATTGTTTAAAAAATTAATCGTTCTTGTGAATTTACATAAGCAATATAGAAAATAGTAATCAGAAAGACTTTTCTCAACATCATAGAATAAAGTAATCTGAAAGATATTCTTACTTAATTCTATACAAAATTGAGCCTATTCGTTGAGAAATAGCCAAACTCTTAATTTTTCAATCAAAATTGTTTGAATAATTAATAATTCTTGTACATTCATAAAGCAACATAGAAAAGAGTTATCGGAAAGATATTCTCAGTTGACTCTGTAAACAAATTGTGCCTATTCCTTGAAAAATACCCAAACTCTACATATGTTTATGAAGACTGTTTAAATAATTAATAATTCTTGTAAATTTGCAAAGCTTTATAGAACAGAGTCATCAGAAGGATATTCTTAGTGAATTCTGTAAAAGAACTTTAGCCTATTCGTTGAAAAATAGCCAAACTCTGAAGTTGTTTATGCAAATTGTTAAAATTATTAATAATTATTGTAAATTTACGAAGCAGCATAGAAAAGTGTCATCAGAAAGACATTCGTAGTTGACTTTATGAACAAAATGTACCTATTCCTTGAAAAATAGCCAAACTCTAAATATGTTTATGAAAATTGTTAAAATAATTAATAATTATTATATATTTGCAAGCTATCGTAGAAAAGAATTATTGGAAATACATTCTTTCTTAATACCCTAAACTAATTTATTCTATTCGTTGAAAAAAGGCCAAGGTCCTTCTGAAAAGTTAAACAAAAATGTAAAGTTGGTTTTTAAATAAAAAATTTAAAAAATTTATTATAAAAAATCCAAACAGAATAAAAAAATAAATGGTACTCAAAATTTCGAAAGTTTCAAACATTTTGAAATATAAATGAACTATGACTAAAACGTTACATCGAAAATGAATCTTTCAAAATGCGAATAAAATATTTAAAATGTTAATTAAAAGCCGCCTTTTTAAAAAATGCGTGAAAGGAATCGTATATATACCGAAGTATAAATGCATATACTTCCACTAAGCTTCTTATGAAAACAAACATCTCGAGTTCAAATAAACACAGATCGCTCATCGTTGATGAGATCGGCTTATGCTTTACTAAGTAACGGTAACGGTAACTAAACTACGAATACCAACTTTCAAAGCTAGGATTTAAAAAGTCGACTAGTATTTCTCAGGTTAAAAATTCATCTCTTTTGATTAAAAATTGTACTATTTGGTGGAAAAAATAATTATTTTGTGAAAAATTTAATTATTTTGTTGAAAATTCAACTATTTTCTTAAAAATTTATCCTTTTTGGTTGAAAGTTATTTATTATTTTTATTTAAGAAGTTTATTAGCATTTTTTAGGTTCAAAACTCATCTCTTTTGTTTAAGAATTCGACTATTTGGTGAAAATTGAATTATTTGTTTACAAAGTCACCTTTTTTGGTTGAAAGTTAATTATTTTTATTTCTGAAATCTATTATTATATTTTGGCTTGAGAATTCATCTCTTTGGGAAAAAATTCTACTATTTAGTGGAAAAGTTAATTATTTGGTTGAAAATTCAGCTATTTTCTTAAAAAGTCATGTTTTTTGCTTGAAAGTTTCATATTTTTATTTTTAAAGTTTACTATTATATTTTGGGTTCAGAATTAATCTCTGTTGGTTAAAAATTCTACTATTTGGTGGAAAATTTAATTATGTGGGTGAATATTGAACTATTTTCTTAAAAAGTCATCTTTTTTGGTTGAAAGTTAATTATTTTTATTTGAAAAGTCTACTATTATATTTTGCGTTTAGAATATATTATATATATTAATATATATTATATTATTATAATAATAAATATATTTATATTAATATTAAATAACTATAATCAAACTCTTTCTGATTTTGTCTCAACAGGGGAGATTTTAACGATAATTTCAAAGTACGAGGAGCAGTGGTGGACAGCGAGGAACAGTCTCGGCCAAACTGGATCGGTACCAGTTCCCTACGTTCAAAAATACGAGGAGGATGGTCATATTGAAAATACACGACCTGAGAGTGGAGGAAGTTCCGGCTCGAATTCAAATCTAGGACCCTCATCGACGCAGCCAACTCATCCCGAATTTTCCGTGGCTCCTGCCAATCGACGGACGAATATTCAACGGACACTGCCTGCCCTCGCCAAAGTAAAACAGTCCAGGGTGCCGAATGCCTACGACAAAACGGCTTTACAGCTCGAGGTCGGGGACGTAATTAAAGTCACAAAAACTAATATCAACGGTCAGTGGGAAGGTGAACTTCACGGAAAAGTTGGCCACTTTCCTTTCACGCACGTTGAATTTGTCGAGAATGATCCGAGCGAGGAAACGGAGGAAATTTAGCAAAACACTTCTTCCTAAAATATCCGTCATGATATTTACCGGACTTGAACGTTTCTAGTGAACGTTAAACTTTGCGAAAATAATTTTTTGGTGAATGGGCGTCATTAGGGTGTCCATTTAAAAACTAAAATTTTTTTCGGATTGTCCTACTCCCTAAATTTTCACAATTTAAGAAAATAATTAACTCATTTTTAATTTTTTACTTATAACCCTTTCTCTGGACAGTATTTCACTTTTTTTGTTTTAAGAAAGTAGCCAAATAATTCAAGAAAAAAGTAATACGAAAAAATGCCGGACGTTGACATTTTTAAAAATCTAATTTTTTCTTTATAATTATATATTTTTTCAATTTTATGTTTAACCCATTACATGACTTTAAACATCTTGCAAAAATTATACGAAAATAAAATAGGGGTTATTTTCATAAAAAAAAAATTGAGGAGTAAGATTTTTATTTAAAAAAAAAATTAGTTTTTAAATGGACGGCGTTATTGAAAAAAGAGAAAGATTATCGAAAAGACTAAACTGTGTGATGAAATTTTTAGTCAGTATACTTTTGCGAAAGCCCACTATCAATCACAAAGTATAAGAATTATCAGATAGTACCATAATTCTTAGCACAATTTCAGTTGTGACATTGCATTCGTTCAGATGGAAATTTTTTAGAAACATTTAACATCCACCTTGTATTACTTTGTGCTGTGAATCATGGAAACGATAGGACATGTAATTAGTAATTGTATCTTATTTTTGCTAAATTTCAGGGATCACAGTCTTTCTCCTATTCCCCTGCGTTTTCCCCCTTTCTTTTTTTGAAAAATTCCACTTTTTCCCCATATTCTGGAAAAACTTTCCTTTTTTCTTTAAATTTCAAGAAAATGCGAATCAAAATTTCACGATTCAAAATCGGGACACTTGCGGCTCACATTTTATTTTTAAATATTGCCGGTACAAAATTTACAAATGTTTATTTGGCCGATTTTAAACTAAACAATTTAGGATTTAAATAAAAGTTTAGAACTAAAATAATTTTCCGGTTGAAAAAATATCACGATTTAATTATTTATGATGGTATTTTTTAAAAGAGAAAATATTATTGATTATGAGAACGATTTTAAACATGTGAAAATTGCTTATTTAACCAATTTTATTGTTTGTCGGACTTGTTTTTATCGCCGTGATTGAATTTCCAATGATCTAATAAGGAGATGATCAGAGTTGGAATTATTTTTTTTAATTAACATCAACTTTTATCGAAATTTTTTTCATGGATTAAAATGTTTATTAATTAAATTAAATTTTCTTTTATTTGAAACAATTGTATTTTTAATTGTTGAAAATTCAATTGTCAATTCTCTTCAATTTTTAACAGTTAAAAATTAATTTTTCTTCCATTTTAACAGTTGGAAATTCAATTGTTTAAAATTAAAGAAAAGGGAAAATTTAATTGTTAAAAATGGAAAAAATTTAAGAAAATTGAACAGTGAGTTTTCAACACTTAAATTTTCTTCAGTTTTCAACAGTTGAAAATTCAGTTATTTAGAATTGAAGAAGGTTGAAAATTCAATTGTTGAAAATATAAAAAAAATTAAAAACTGAATTTTGAACCATTGAAAATTCTATTGTGAAAAATTGAAGAAAATTGAATTTTTAACAGTTAAAAATTGAACCTTGAGTTTTCAACACTCAAATTTTGTTCAGTTTTCAACAGTTGAAAATTCAGTTCTTTAGAATTGAGGAAAATGGAAAACTGAATTTTTGAAAATAGAAAAAAAGTTGAATTTTCAATTGTTGGGAATTTAATAAAATTGAATTTTCAACTGTTGAAACTTGAAGAAAATGGAATTTTCAACAGATGAAAATTCAACTGTTGGAAATTGACCAAAAATTGATAATTGAATTCTCAACAGTTGAAAATTTAAGAAAATTGAATTTTTAACTGTTGAAAATCGAAGAAAATTGAACATTGTGTTTTCAACAGTTGTATTTCCTTTAATTTTCAACCGTTGAAACTTCAATTGTTTAAATTTTAAGAAAATGGAACATTCCATTGTTGGAAATAGAGAAAATTGAATTTTCAGCTGTTGCAAATTAAAAATTGAATCTTCAGCAGATGAAAATTGAAGAAAATTCAATTTTCAATAGTTGAAAAAACAATTTTCTTCAGTTTTGAACATTCGAAAATTCAATTGTTTAGAATTGAAGAAATGGAAAATTCAATTGTTGAAAACAGCAAAGAATTAAAAATCGCATTTGTAAATGTTGCTAATTTAATAAAATTTAATTTTCAACTGTTGAAACTTGAAGAATATTGAAAAATGAATCTTCAGTAGATGAAAATTGAAGAAAATTGAATTTTTAACTGTTGAAAATTCAAGAAAATTGAAAATAAAAGAATATGGAGTTTGCAGCAGTTGAATTTTCTTCAATCTTCAACAGCTAAAAGTTGAATTTTCTTAAATTTTGAAAAATTGAAAATTCAATTGTTTAGAATTAGAAAATTGGAAAGTTCAATTATTCAAAACAGAAAAAAGAATTAAAAATTGCAGTTTTAACTTTTGCGAATTTAATAAAATTGAATTCTCAGCTGTTGAAACTTGATGAAAATTGAGAGTCTTCAACAGATGCGAATTTCGTCGTTGAAAATTGAAGAAAATTTAGAATCTTCAAAAAATGCGAATTTCATTGTTGAAAATGTAAGAAAATTGAATTTTTAACTTTTGAAAATTAAAGAAAATTGAACATTGAGTTTCCAATAGTTGATTTTTCTTCAATTTCCAACAGTTAAAAATTCAATTGTTTAGAATTAAAGAACATGGGAAATTCAATTTTTGAAAATAGAATTTTTATTTGTTGAAAATTTAATAAAATTGAATTTTTAACTGTCGAAACTTGAAGAAAATTGAGAATCTTCAACAGATGCGAATTCCATTGTTGAAAATTTAAGAAAATTGAATTTTTCACTATAGAAATTTGAAGAAAATTTAAAATCTTCAACAAATGCGAATTCCATTGTTGAAAATTGAAGAAAATTGAATTTTTAACTGTCGAAACTTGAAGAAAATTGAGAATCTTCAACAGATGCATTGTTGAATACATTGTTGAAAATTTAAGAAAATTTAATTTTCAACTGTTGAAAATTTAAGAAAATTGAATTTTTAACTGTTGAAAATTGAATAAAATTGAGAGTCTTCAACAGATGCGAATTCCAGTGTTGAAAATTTAAGAAAATTGAATTTTTAACTGTTAAAAATCGAATAAAATTGAGAATCTTCAAGAGATGCGAATTCCAGTGTTGAAAATTGAAGAAAGTTGAATTTTTAACTGTTTAAAATAGAAGAAAATTGAAAATCTCCAACAGATGGGAATTCCATTGTCGAAAATTTAAAAAATTGAATTTTTAACTGTTGAAAATTGAAGAAAATTGAAAATAAAAGAAAATTGAACATAGAGTTTTCAATAGTTAAATTGTCTCTAGTTTTTAACAGTTAAAAATTCAATTGTTTAGAATTAAAGAAAATGGAAACTTCAATAGTTGAAAATAGAACAAAATTAAATTTCCAGCTGTTGAAACTTCAAGAAAATTGAATCTTCAACAGATGAAAATTCCAATGTTGAAAATTGAATTTTTAATTTGAATTATTTTCATTTTTCAACAGTTGCATTTTCTTCAAGTTTGAATAATTGAAAAGTCAATTGTTTAGAATTGAAAAAACGGGAAAATTCAATTGTTGAAAATAGAAAAAAATCGAATTTCCAACTTTTGCAAATTCTGTTGTTGAAAATTAAGGAAAATTGAATTTTCAACTGTTGAATTCAACATGATAATTTAATAAATAAACATATTAATCCATAAAATAAAATTGTTGATAAAAGTCGATTTTTTCGACAACGGGTCGCTACTGGCAAAAAATGTTTTGGCAAATTAATAATCATTCAATATAATCTTAATCGGAAATTTATGAGATTTAACAAGATCCCAAATCTGATCATCTTGTAACTATATCCAATTTGTAAAAATAAATTCTTTAATGGCATGTTATTAAAAATCATTTAAAATTATTTAAAGATACGAAATTTCTTTTAAAAAAGATTGTTCCTCTTTTTATATATTGAAAAATTAATGTTTAATCTTTCCCCTTTTTTGAGCTTCTTTTGCACTGTGATCCCCGAAATTTCGATACTCGAATTGACGAGAAAGTTGACTTTAGTTGAGCACACCCAGCGTAAAGAGTGACTTTTCGACGCTTCCACAAAGATCATTTTGTAGATCTTCCGAAAAAGCACAATACTAGGATTAGAGAAACGTTCATATCAGTAAACGTGCGCGAGCAGGATATTATTTTCGTGATTTTATTGAAAGCAGTGATGAAAATTTGTTGAGAAGCAGGCAGTTATTTTGGCAGCATTTAAACGAGACTTTAGCCATAACTTGTATAAAGCGAATGGAAGCGAAGGTGCCATTTGTACATTTTTTACTATTAATTAATTGAGGGTCGCGATCTATGATCTGAAAAGCCAAATCACCAAATAAGAGTTTTATAAGGGAGCGTCCATTAATTACGTAAGTTTCCTCTTTCTAATTATTAAAAAAAAGGAAATAATACATTTTCCTCAGATTCCTCAGAAAACGTTTAATGATTCTTTGTTTTGAAAAATTAATTTAAAGAGAATATGTAAAAGGAATTAAAAAATTCTTCAAAACTGTCAAAAAATAATGTAGAAGATGAGGCAGTTTATTTAATTTTGAAAAATATTTTTAAAAATTTTAGGAAAAATTAGAAAAGATAGAAGATTTCAAAATGAAATTTTGAAGCTTGTTAACGGTTTTGAAAAGTTTCAAGATAATAACAAATTTTTCTTAAGATTCTTCGGAAAAATTATTATGTCTTATTTTGAAAAATCGATTTAAAGAGAATAAGTAAAACGATTTAAAAAAATTTCCAAAATTGTGAAAAAATAATCTAAAAGATTTTAAGGCAATTTTTTTAATTATGCAAAATTTAAATCAAATTTTAGGAACAATTTGAATAATTTTAAAAGATATTTAGAAATTTAGAAAATGTTTTAGAAGATTCAAACATAATTTAAAATTTGAAAAGATTTTACAAAATTTCAAATAATTTTTCACTTTGAAGAATGAAAATTGAAAAAGATTTAAAAACTTTGCAAATGATTTCCTAAAATTTCGAAAAAGTATGTATAAGATTTCAAGGTCATTTTTTCATTTTTCAAAATTTTCTAAAAATTGTAGGAAAAATTAGATTCATTTAAAAAGATATTTAGAATGTTTCGAAATTTTTAAATGATTAAAAAATAATTCAAAATTTAAAACAAAATTTAAATTTTTGAAGGCTACGGAAATTTTTTTTATATTATTAGATTTTAGATATTTAGAAATTCATAAAATGTTTTAGAAGATTTAAAAATAATTTAAAATTTGAAAAAAAAAAACTGTTTTTTCTACAGTTTAAAACTGTAGAAATTCTTTGAGATTCCGTAAAATCTTTTGAAGTTTACAAAATTACGTTAAAATCCTCGTGTTGAATAATTGAAATCCCTTGAAAATCTCAAAAAATGGGTTAAAATTCTTTAAATTCCGTGAAATATTTCGAGATGCCTTAAAATATTTAAAATCCCTTTCATTGACATCATTCAAATCTGTGGGAATCTTTCTAAATCTCTTGAAATTCCTTACAATATATTAAAACCCATTTAAATTCCTTGGATTCCCTTAAAATCCTTTATATTATTCGGAAAAATTTTGAAATTTCGTTGAATCTTTTAATGATGAATGATGAATTGCTTTAAAATCCTTTCAAATTCCGTTACTTGTTTTGAAATCTCTTGAAATATTTCCGAATTATCTTAAAATACCTTAAAATATTTTTAAATCCATTAAAATCTTTTAAAAGCCTTTTAAATATTTCCCGTAAATTCTTTAAATTCCTTATAACATTCGGAAATCTTTTGAAATCCTCTAAAGTCCGTCGGCATACTTTGAAATCTTTTAAATATCTTTAAATCCTTTGAAATCATCGAAACCCTTAAAAATCCCTTAAAATTCGTTGAAATCTTTGCAAATATTTTGAAATCCCGTGAATTTTTTGTTTAATCTTATGAAATCTTTTAAAATCTTATGGAATCCCTTAAAATTTTGGAAATTCCATTTAAATCCCTTATAATCTTTTAAAATTCGTGAAAATCCCTTAAAATATCTAAGAATATTTAAAAATCCATTTAAATTTAATTGAATTCTCTTTAAAATTTATTTAAATCCCTTTAAAATTCGTTGAAATCCCTGTAAAATTCTATTAAAATCCTTTGAACGCCCGTGAAATTATCGAAAACCCCTTCAAATTTGGGAAATTTCATTTAAATCCCTTATAATCTTTTAAAATTCGTGAAAATTCCTTAAAATCTCTAAGAATAGTTAAAAATCCTTTCAAAATTAATTGAAATCTCTTTAAAATTCATTGAAATCCCTTTAAAATTCGTTGAAATCCCTGGCAAATTCATTGAAATGTCCCTTTAAAATTAATTGAAGTCCCGTCAAAATCCATTGAAATAATTAAAATCTTTTAAAAGCCATTAAAAATTAAAATCCATTAAAAATTGGAATCTTTTAAATCTATTAAAATCCTTTGAAATCCCGTGAAATCATCAAATTTTGGAAATTTCATTTAAATTCCTTATAATCTTTTAAAATTCCTTAAAATCTCTAAGAATAGTTAAAAATCCTTGAAATCCTTTTAAAATTAATTGAAATTCATTGAAATCCCTTTAAAATTCGTTGAAATCCCTGTAAAATTCATTGAAATATCCCTTTAAAATTAATTAAAGTCCCGTTAAAATCCATTGAAATCATTAAAATCTTTTAAAAGCCATTAAAAATTAAAATCCATTAAAAATTGGAATCTTTTAAATCTATTAAAATCCTTTGAACGCCCGTGAAATTAACGAAAACCCCCTTTAAATCTCTTAAAATTCGTTGAAATCTTTGCAAATATTTTGAAATCCCGTGATTTTTGTTTTTTTAATTTTATGAAGTCTTTTAAAATATTTTGAAATCCCTTCAAAATTTTGTTAATTTCATTTAAATCCCTTATAATCTTTTAAAATTCGTGAAAATCCCTTAAAATCTCTAAGAATAGTTTAAAATCCTTGAAATCTCTATAAAATTCATTGAAATATCCCTTTAAAATTCATTGAAATCCCTTTAAAATCCATTGAAGTCATTAAAATCTTTTAAAAGTTATTAAAATCTTTTAAAAGTCATTAAAATCTTTTAAAAGTCATTAAAAATTAAAATCCATTAAAAATTGGAATTTTTTTTATCTATTAAAATCCTTTGAACGGCCGTGAAATTGTCGAAACCCCCTTTAAATCTCTTAAAATTCGTTGAAATCTTTGTAAATATTTTGAAATCTTTTAAAATCTTTGAAATTCCATTAATTATTTAGAAATATAACGAAATCCCCTAAAATCGTTGAAATCCCTTTAAAATTAATTGAAGTCTTTAAAATCTGTGGGAATCTTTCCGAATCTCTTGAAATAGCTAAGATATTTTAAAATCCATTACAATATTTTAAAAGTCTTTAAAATATTTCCCGTAATCCTTTAAAATCACTTATAACATTCGAAAATCCTTTAAAATTCCGTTAAATCTTTTGAAATCTCTTAAAATCCTTTGAAATCCAGTAAAATCATCGAAACCTCTTTAAATCTCTTGAAATTCATTGAAATATCCCTTCAAATCCTTTGAAAATATTTTGAAGTCCCGTAAAGTCTTTTAAAATCTTGTGAAATCCCAAATTTCCGAAATCCCTTTAAAATTCCCTGACATCCTTCAAAATTTGTGAAAATATTTCAGTATCTCTTGAATTAAAATCCCGTGACTTTTGAAATATTTCGAAATCTCTTAAAAACCCTTCAACTTTCTTAAAATCTTTTGAAATTTTTTCTAATCAGCTAAAATCATTCTTAATTCCTTAAAAATCCGTGAAAATTCGTCGGTATATCTGGAAATCCTTAATAATTGAGATTCTCTCTGAAATTGTACTAGGTAATTTATTATTCAAACTCTTGAAATCTTTTAAGATAATTTGAAAATTGTGAATCCTTTGGGATCCCTCAAATATCTTGTAAATCTGGTTTAATTTCGTAAAAATTTTGTAATTCTTTGAAATAATTTGTAATCTTTTGAAATCCTTTCAAATCACATTTCCAGTGAAAATAATTGATATGTTGTTAATATATTGAATAAAAAATATAAAATCATACGTAAGAAGAGGGTCTAAAATTAGAAAAATCATCCTTATGTAATTAATGGAGGTTCCCCAAGAGAGGTAGAAGAAAACAGAAAGTTTTCCAACGGCTCTTTGTTTTTTTCGATCTCGCTAATTTATATGTTAACGCATAATTGTACATTAATTTAATTTGTGAGTTTAATTAATTATCGACGACAGTTGTACCATAGACATCTGTCGTTTGCATTTCTTCTATGTTTGAGTATATTAGATTAGAAATTATTATTCGTATGTGTGATGTAACGTGAAAAAGATAAACAGTGTATGATCATTAGATGTATATTTTTCTAAGCATGGATTTCTTTTTATAGCAAATCGAGTTCATTAACAATTGATCGATATCATAAAATATCCGTTAGGTTAGTTAATGTCTGATATACAATCATACCATTATAACGGATCTATCGTGTACAATAATAAATAATAAAAAGTACAGTGATTGAAAAAGAATTTTTTTCTCTCGGCTGTGCAAAATTGGATTTGTTCAGCAAGCAAGATGAGCTGAACTTATCCGGGATTTGAAAAATAAAATGCAATATTCTCGATAAAAATTAGAGCGTCCTTTTGTAAAAAAAGGCAATTCAAACTACAGTTAGTAGCTGCGGTACTTATTATGATACGCGCAAATATTCATTTTCTTCACTAAAAACAGCAATCATAAAAATATGTAGAAACAAAACGGATACCCACGCAGAATCGTCGTGTGTTCAAGTGTATACTATGCTCGATGGCATGATTCCGCCTTTGACAAATCAGAATATTGTAAGATTACGCTATAAAAACATATTTACATGAAATAAACTATTGACTCGTAAAAATACTTTAGTTTTTTTTTTTCTTTCTTTCTTTCTTTCTTTCTTTTCTAAGGCGACGCGACGGCGATATTCATCGAGCCAGCTGAGTGATTAAAGCTGCGCACATCTCGAAAAATTCCATCGTGTGGTGACCTGTGGCTTGAGGTGGAGGAAGCGTCGGATCTAAAACAGAATATTGATTTCAAAAATCTTGATGAAATTAGCAATTTTTCGATGAATTTCATTAGCAGGCCTCACAGTCCCTATGGAATTAAATATAGGGACCGAAGGGCACTTTTTTCACGCTCATAGGCAGGGTGGCGATTAAGCGGACGATTTCAAATTCCCGGTTTTTCCCGGTCAAGTTTTTCAATTTTCCCGGTCAACTAAAAGTAACCAGGGTGTCCAGCGACCTTGAAAACCTGGAATTCTCCTTGAATTTTTTTTAAACCTTGAAAACCTGGAAATCTCCTTGAATTTTACACGAGGACCTTGAATTTGAATTATTATTTTTGTTTTGCTTTTAAAACAGTTATTTCATTGAAATACGAAGAGTAATTCAAATATTTTAGTCTATTATGAAAGAAAAAAAGATTTAGAAGAAATCTTGTTACTGAAAAGTTTTTTATTTATCAAGATATAATTTATATTTTGTTCATTACAGAATAAGTAAAGAGATTTCAAGGCACTTTTTGTAGACTTTACCAATTATTTTATAGATTGCAATTCAAAACATTTTAGAAGATTTTAAAAGATTTCAAATAATTTTAACGAAAACAAAAGATTTCACAAACAAAGATTTAAGAAAGATTTTAAGAATTTCAAAGATTTAAAAACGGCGTGTACTAGATTAAAAAGATTTCACAATTTCCCAAATATTTCGAACATTTCATAAAGATTTCAAGGAGATTTTAAAACATTCAAAAGATTTCAAGGATTTTAAAGATTTTAAAAAGGTTATAGTAAACTAAATTTTAAAACGTTTCAAAGATTTGAAACGATTTCAAAATTTTTTAGAAGATTTCAAAAGATTTCATAAAGATTTCACATATTTCAAAGATTTTATAAAAAAAATTATGAAGATTTCCAAAGAATACAAGAATTTCAAAGATTTCAGAACACCAGATTTGAAAGATTTCAAAACATTTCAAAGATATTTAACGATTTAACATTTTTTAGAAGTTTTCACAAAGATTTCAAATATTCCACTGATTTTAAACAAATAGAAAAGATTTCACAAATATTTCAAAGAATTCATAAGGATTTCAAAATATTTCAGGAATTTTAAAGATTTCAACAATGGTGCAGTACATCAGATTTCAAAACATTTCAAAGATTTCCAAGGATTTCAAATTTTTTAGAATATTTCGAAATATTTCACAAAGATTTTAAATACTTCAATACTTTAAAACAAAGACAAAAGATTTCAAAAATATTTCACAAATATTTCAAGGAATTAGTAAGGATTTCAAAATATTTCATAGATTTCAAAACATTTCAAAAAATTTAAACGATTTCCAATTTTTTTTAGAAGATTTCAAAATATTTTACAAAGATTTGCAATATTCCAGTGTTTTCAAACGCATACATAAACTTTCAGAAATATTTCAAAGAATTCATAAAAATTTCAAAATATTTTTTAAGAATTTCAAAGATTTCAACAAGGATACAGTACACCAGATTTTAAAGATTTCAGAACATTTCAACGATTTTTAACGATTTCAAAAAGATTCAACAAATTTGAGAAGATTTCAAAAGATTTCAATGATTTCAAACGAACATAAAGGATTTCATAAACAAAGAATGAAAAAAGATTTCACAAATATTTCAAAGATTTCGAAAAATTTCCCAAACATTTCAAGGATTTCAAATATTTTACAAAAATTTTAAAGATTCCAAATGGTTTCTCAAAGGCTTCACAGAAATTTCAATATTTCACCAAGATTTTAAATACTTCAAAAGATTTCAATGAATTCACAAAGATTTCAAAGATTTCAAGGATTTCAAAAACTTTACAAAGGTTTAAAAATATTCCCAAAGATTTCATAAAGACAACTTATGTTCACACGAAATTAAAAATTTGTTTATTTATGGTTGTGCCATAAAAAAAATAGTTCCATTTTTAACCAAAGTGATGAATTTTCAAATAAAATTATGAATCTTTATCTGGAATAGTTAAATTTTAAACCAAAAAGATAAATTTTCAACTAAAATGGTGAATATTTAACTGGAACACTTGAATTTTCAACCAAAAAGACAAATTTTTAAAGAAGATTACATTTTAAATAAAAAGATTAATTTTCTACCCAAAAACACAATTTTTCAACCAAATACATTAATTTTTAAAGAAAGGTTTGATGTTTTGAAAAAAGAAGACAAATTTTTCACCAAATAGTTAAATTTTGAACTAAAAAAATTATAATTTTCAATCGAAAATGGAATAGTAACATTTTTAGTTTAAAAAATTATTTTTAAACCAACAAATTAATTAATTACCAAAACTTTAATAATTAAATTTCAAGTTAAAAAAATTAATGTTTAACCAAACAGATGAATTTTCAACAACGACTATGGAATTTTCGATTGGAATAAGTTACATTTTCAGTTAAAAAAATTACTTTCAACCAAAAAAACTAACTTTTAACAACAACAAAAACTAACTTTCAAAATAATAGTTACATTTTCAAGCAAAGTGATGAATTTTCAAATAAAATTGTAAATATTTAACTGCAATAGTTGAATTTCAAACCAGAAAGATGAATTTCTAACTGAAATGATGAATCTTTGACTAGAATAATTGAATTTTTGACCAAAACGATTAATTTTCAACCAAGAAGATTAATTGCTACCAAAAAAGACGAATTTTCAACTAACAAAGATAATTTTTCAACCAAAAATTGAATAATTAAGTTTTTAGTCAAAAATTAATGTTCAACCAAAGACATGAATTTTGAACCAAAATTATGAAATATTCAACTGGAATAATAGTTAAATTTTCAGTTTAATAAAAATCATAATTTTCAATCAAAAAAC
>CAKNYM010048652.1:60126-99105 GCA_932195095.1 Andricus curvator
TAAAATTTGTATATAAAAATAAACAAAATATTGGAAAATGAACAGAGTTTTTTTCGAAAGAAAGGGTAATTATTGCGCGCGTAGCGCGCACAATGTTCTAGTTTCCGTAAAATTGGAATGAATTTAGAAGAATATAAGGTAAAAGAGAAGAATTCGATGAAATTCATAAAAATTCACAGTGAGGTTCAAAGAATTTAGGACCAATTAAATAAAAACTTTTAAAATTTCGAAAAAAATTAAATTGAAATAAATAGAATTGAGTGAATAAAAAAATGCAAGAGAATTCCAAAGAATTTAAACGAACTGAGAGTGAATTCCAAAAAAATTCAAATCTTTGAAATCCTTCAATTTCTAACCAAAGAAGTGACTGATGACTACAAAATAATTCTAATTAAATTCAAATGAATTGGAAAAAAATTTAAGTTGAATTTTAAAGACTACAAGATGAATAAAACAAAAACTTTTGAAAAATTTACTGAAAGGAGGAAAATTGTGTGAATTTAGAAGAATTCAAGAGGATTTAAAAAATTTAAATTCAAAATATTTGAAAACCTCTTGAAATTTTTCAAACCATACGAAATCCCTCACTCCTTGTGAATAAATTCTTTGAAATCCAATAAAATATCATAAAATCCTGTGAAGTTCTGTGAAATTTGATATTTCCAGAAAGCCAGGAAAATTGATTAAAATACCTTGAGAGCTCTTAAAACCCCATAAAATCATATGCAAATTTTTTTAAATCCCTTAAAATGATTAAAACCCTCGGAAATCCCTTGAAATTGTTTAAATCTCTTTAAAATTCCTTGGAATCTTTTAAAACACCTAAAATATTTCAAATTCTTTGAAATCCCTTCAAACTATTGAAACAAATTAAAAAAGTTCAGGGAATCTTCTAAAATTTTCAAAAATATTTCAAATCCTTTGATCTCTTTTAAAATCCCTTGAAACATTTTAAAGCTCTTGAAAATACCTGAAGTTAAAAGAATTTAGTACCAATTGAATGAAAACTTTAGAAAAATCGAACAAATCAATTAAATTAAATAGAAGTAAGTAAATTTAGAAGAATTCAAGTAAATTAAAAAAATTCAAGAGAATTCCAAAGAATTTAAACGAATTGAGGGTGAATTAAAAAAATGTAAATCTTTGAAACCCTACTAATTTCTAATTATTTTCTAATAATTTCTATTAAATAACTAATTTCTATTAATCTCTTTCATTGAAAAAAAACTGTTTAGTTGAAAATTCATTTTTTTTTTTTAAGAAAATTCATCTTTTGGATTGAAAAATCCACTATTTGTACAAAATTTCATATTTTTCGTTGAAAATTCGTCATAGTCAATAAAAAATAATTTCTTTGATTGAAAATTCGTTTCTTTTTAGTTGACAATTAGTTTTTTTAACTGAAGATATAACAATTCCATTTTCGCATGAAAATTTATATTTTTAGTTGACAATTAATTAATTTTGCTGAAAACTCGTTTTTTTAAATTTACGTTTCTAACTGCAAATTGAAAAATTATATTTTTGGTTTGTAAATTGAACTTTTTTAGTTTAAAATTGAATTATTTTGTTAAACAATTTTTTGCTATGAAAAAAAAAAGTTTGAAAATTCGTTTTTTTTTATGAACATTTATTTTTCTGACATTGTAAATATTCGAATCTTGGCTGAAAATTGATTTTTTTTAGATGAAAATTCATCAACTTTCTTGAAAATTTTGTTTTAAATTAAAAAAATTCAAGAGAATTCCAAAGAATTTAAACAAATTGAGGGTGAATTAAAAAAATTAAAATCTTTGAAACCCTACTAATTTCTAACCAAAGAAGTGACTGATGACTACAAAGCAATTCAAGTTAAATTCAAATGAATTTGAAAAAAAGTTAAAAAAATTCCATTGATTACGATAAAATTTGAGTGAATTTAGAGAAATTTAAGGGAAATAAGAATTCGATGAAATTCATCAAAAAATCAAGCTTAATTAAAAAAACAATCAAATGAATTAAACACAATTAAAAAATATGAAAAAATGCATTGAATTGAGAAAGTTTGAAATGAGTTTAGAAAAATTAAAGAGAATTTAAAAGAATTTAATAAAGTGCCTAAGAATTTAAGGTGAGTTTTAAAGACTTCAAGATGAATAGAACCAAAACTTTTGAAAAATTTACTGAATTGAGTAAAATTGTGTGAATTTAGAAGAATTCAAAATGATTTTAAAAATAAATAGTTGAATTTTCATCCAAGAAAGATTTCAGTTGACTTTTCAACACCAAAATATGATTTTTAAACAAGTAAATTTTCTCCGAAATAGTTGAATTTCAACCAAAAAGAATGACTTTTTAACAAAACTGTTAAATTTTCAAACAAATAATAAATTTTATAGCTAAAAAGATAATCTTCAGGAGAAAGAATTTGCAAAAAAATTTAACATAAATATAAATACAAGGCAAATAAATTAATAACAAGAATATTATTTCAGGGTTACCGCAAAACTTCATTTTAAAAATTCCCTAATTTTTCCCTGAATAATTTTTCATTTTCCCTGAACATTAATAATTAAATATCAAAATCTCTAACTTGTAACATTTTTAACCTACAATCTTTTATAAACGGAATAAAAGAATTTCAAATTGAAATTGAAATGTTTCAAATTTATTCTGCTTGACAGTTGTTTAAAGTTATAGACATTAATTTTATTTTAAGTTTAAATTAATTTTATTATTATGGTTGAAAATCGTAAATATTTGGTTGAAAATTAATCTGTTTTGGTCGAGGATTTAAAATATTTTGTTGAAAATTCATTTTTTTTATTGAATTCAGCTATTTTTGGTATAAAATTAAAATCCTTTTTGTGGTTGAACTATAATATATAACGTTTTTCGTTGAGAATTTATCCTTTTTGGTAGAAAATTCAACTACTTAGTTGGAAGTGGAACTGGTTTGTTAAAAATTAATTAATTTGGTTGATGTTTCATAATTTTAGTTAAAACCTTCTTTTGTTCCAAATTTAATTCTTTTGTTGACAATAATGTTTTCTAGATGAGAATTAATTGTTTTAACTGAAAAGTTAACTATTTTTTTTGTTTGTTGAAAATTGATCATTTTTAGTTGAAAATTCAAGTATCTGATTGAAAATTCCTGTATTTTATTGAAAACTCGAACTTTGTGGGAGAATATTTAATCTTCTTGGTGACTAATTCATCCTTTTGGTTGGAAATTCCTTTAAAAATTTAAATATTTGGTTGAAAATTCATGTACTTTGTTAAAAATTCATCTTATTGGTTGAAAATTGATCTTTTTCGCTGAAAATGAGATTTTTCTTATTTAGAATTCATTTTTTAAACTGGGAATATAACTTCCATTTTTTGTCGAAAATTTATCTTTTCTGATAGAAACTTAATCTTCTTGGTTGAAAATTATACTATTTCGTTGAAAATTTACTTTAATTTTATTGAAAATTAATTTCTTTTACTGAAAATCTAACTATTCTATTTTTAGTTGAACATTTATCTGTTTTCGGTGAAAATTTAACTATTTGTTGAAAATCGATCTTTTTTTTTGTAAAAGAGTACTCTCATTAGTAGAAAATTCATCTTCTTGGTTAAAAATTAATTTCTTTGGCTGAAAATTCGTTTGTTTTTTGTTTGGAAATTTATTTTACGGACTGAAAATTATCCTACTTTATTTTTGGTAGAAAATTTATCTTTTTAGTTTGAAATGCATGCATTTTAGTTGAAAATTCACTTTAACTATTACATTTTTTGTGGAAAATTGACTTTTTTTGATAGAAATGTAATCTTTTTCGTTAAAAAATTATCTGTTAAGTAGAAAATTTAACTATTCTATTTTTTGTTAAGAATTAATTTCTTTCATTGAAAAAACCTGTTCAATTTGGATTAAAAAATCTACTATTTGAACAAAATTTCATATTTTTGGTTGAAAATTTGTCATAGTGATTAAAAAATAATTTCTTTGATTGAAAATTCGTTTCTTTTTAGTTGACAATTGGGTTTTTTAACCGAAGATATAACTATTCCATTTTCGCTTGAAAATTTATATTTTTAGTTGACAATTAATTAATTTTGCTGAAAACTCGTTTTTTTTTAATTTACTTTTCTAACTGCAAATTGAAATATTATATTTTTCGTTTGTAAATTGAACTTTTTTAGTTTAAAATTGAATTATTTTGTTAAAAAATAATTTTTTTGTTATGAAACGAATTTTTTTTGTTTGAAAATTCGTTTTTTTTTTTGGTTGAACATTTATTTTTATGACATTGTAAATTTTCGAATGTTGGCTAAAAATTGAGTTTTTTTAGATGAAAATTCATCAAATTTCTTGAAAATGAGTCTTTTTTGGTAGAAAATTAATCTTTTGGGTTGAAAATTTAACTAAATAGTTGCAGGCCTCCCAGTCCCTATGGGATAAAATATAAGGACCAAAGGGTACTTTTCGTCACGCTCCTAGGGAACTTTTATCGCGCTCAAAGGATAACGAATGCAAGATAAATTCGTAAGACTTCAAAACAATTCAAGTTAAATTCAAAAGAATTCAAATGAATCGAAAAAAAATATTTAATCAAAAAAATTCCATTGATTTCCGTAAAATTGGAATTAAATGAGAAGAATTTAAGGTAAACGAGAAATTCAATGAAATTCATAAAAGTTTACGGTGAAGTTAATAGAATTTAGTACCAATTGAATGTAAACTTTTAAAAAATCAATTAAATTAAATAGAAGTAGGTAAATTTAGAAGAATTCAAGTAAATTAAAAAAATTCAAGAGAATTACAAAGAATTTAAACGATTTGAGGGTGAATTAAAAAAATTCAAATCTTTGAAACCCTACTAATTTCTAATTCTTTTCTAATAATTTCTACTAAATAAGTAATTTCTATTAATTTCTTTCATTGAAAAAAACTGCTTAGTTGAAAATTCATTTTTTTTTTACAGAAAATTCATCTTTTCGATTGAAAAATCCACTATTTGTACAAAATTTCATATTTTTGGTTGAAAATTCGTCATAGTGATTAAAAATAATTTCTTTGATTGAAAATTCGTTTCTTTTTAGTTGACAATTAGTTTTTTCAACTGAAGATATAACTATTCAATTTTTTGTTGAAAATCTATTTTTTTGTTTGTTAAAAATTCAACTATTTGATTAAAAATTCATCTATTTTGTTAACAAATCATTTGTTTGGTTGAAAAGTTAACTATTTTGTTGAAAAACAATTTTTTTCACTGAAAATATAATTGTATTAATCTTTTTTGGTGGAAAATTCAACTCCTTGTTTGAAAGTTTAACTACTTTGTTGGAATTAATTTTATGGGTTAAAGATGCATCATTTTATTGAAAATTCGTCTTTTTTCCTTCGAAATCAACTACTTTTTATTCAAAATTAAAATCTTTTTTTCTTAAAATGTAAACTAATACATTTTTCGTTTAGAATTTATCTTCCTTGGTACAGAATTCAACTACCTGGTTAAAAGTGGAACTACTTGGCTGAAAATTTATTTTGTTGAAATTCTTTTTTTTTTCAAAAATTAATTTTTTTAGTGAAAATGTAACTATTTAATTTTTAGTTGAAAATTTACCTTTTTTTGGTTGGAAATTTAACTACTTGGTTGAAAATTAACTTTTTTGTTGAAAATTCATATTTTCGGGTTGAAAAATAAATTCTTTTTTTTTTTAATTATTTTTTTCTTTTAGATTGAAAAGTAATTTTTTAATATGAAAATTTAACTATTAATTTTTTGGTTGAAACATCCATTTTTGTTGTTGTTAAAAATTCAATTATTTGATTAAAAATTCATATATAATAATATAATAATAATAATAATTACCTACTTGAGATGTTAGGAATTTAGTGTTTTAAATTGAATTTAATATGGTACCCACATTAATCTTATTGAAATGAATTTATTCCCCTATTTTCGTGAAAAATATCCTTATTTCCCCTATTTTTAGTCCATTTTGGCCTAAAATGTGTGTAGTCTGAAATTTGAGACATTTTAGGCCCTGGTAAAATACGTGTGAAATATGCAATTTCTTACCTTTCATCATAATGTCTTCGCTCTCTTCGCTGGAAAGAGATTTAAAGTCTAGAAGGAAACTTTTGAAATCTACTTGGTATAGCTGGAGAGACATTTTACTGAACCTATCCGTAACTTTATTTTTCTGTCGAACTCTCACACTGTATGCGTTTATAATCTTCCATTCCTGTAACAAATAAACAAGAAAAAATAAAATATTAATCAAATTGAAAAAATTTTAAAAAACAGTTGAATTGAATCAAAAAAGACGAATTTCCAACAAAATAGTTGATTTCTCAACCAAAACAGATTAATTTTCAACCAAACAGTTGCAAAAAAAATTTAATCCAAAATGTTGAATTTTGAACCCAAAAAGATGAGTTTTCAACAAAGCAGTTGAATTTTCAACCAAAACTTAAATTGTCAATGAAAAATATTAATTTTCAAATTAGAAGATTAATTTTCTACCAAAAAGAAGAATCCTCAAAAAAATACATACATTTTTAACCAAATAGTTGAATTTTATACCAAGAAGATTGATTTTCTACCAAAAAAGACGAATTACCAACAAATTTCATACATTTTCTACTAAACAGTTTGAACAATGGATGTGATGAAATTTTATTGAGAATTAATTTTCAATAAAAAAAAACGAATTTTCTACAAAACACTTTAATTTTGCAGTTAAGAAAATTGATTTTGCACCAAAGAAAAAGCGAATCTTCAACTAATATTATTAATCTTCAACTAAAAAAATGAACTTCTAAGAAAGTAGTTCAACTTTTAACCCAGAAGTTGAATTTTCAACGGAAAATATAATTTAAACAGTTGCATTTTTAACCAAAAATGGTGATTTTCTACCAAGAAAAAGACGAATTTCCAACGAAATACAAAAATTATCAACTAAATAGTTAAATTTACTACCCAGTTGTTGAATTTTCTAGTCCAAAACTAGATTTATCTACAGAAAAATAAACATTCATGCCAAAAAGACGAATTTTCTATAAAACAGTTGATATTTCAACAATAAAAGATTTTAATTCAAAGTGAAAAAATGGAGTTTAACCAACAAAGACGAATTTTCAACAAAATACTTGAATCTCCAACTAAAAGAGATTAATTTTTCATCAAACAGTTATATTTTTAACCAATAAAATTGATTTTCCACCAAAAAAGACGACTTCAACAAAATACATAAATTTTCGAAGAATTGTTTAATTTTCAAGCCGCAAATACGAATTTTCTATAAAAAAGTTGTATTTTTAACAACAACAGAATTGATTTTCTTCCCAAAAAGTCGAATTTGTAACAAAAAACATAAATTTTTAACCAAAGAGTTCAGTTTTCTAACAAATTGTTGACTTTTCGAGTCGAAAATACGAATTTTATACTACAAAAATTATTATTATTAATTGATTATTTATTTATTTTTTAATGACATTTTCAAACCAAAAAGATGAATTTTCAACAAAACAGTTGAATTTTCAATGAAGAAAAAATCTGTTATGTAAGAAAAAAAATTTCAATAGAATTGTTGAATCTTCAAGCCAAAAAGATGAACTTTCAACAAAATAGTTGAATTTTTAACCAATAAGAATCACTTTTTAACAAAATAGTTGAATCCTCAACCAAAAAAGATTAATTTTGAGCCAAGCAATTGCATTTTTAACCAAAAAAGATTAAATTTCTACCAAAACAAAATAATTTTCGACCCAAAAAAATTAATTTTCAACAAATTAAATGTTTAATTTTCAGTTAGAAAAATTAATTTTGAACCGAAAAAACAACGAATTTTGACGACTTTTCAACCACAGAGATGAATTCTCAACAAAAAATCTAATATTTGATACTTCAAATAGAAAAAAATTTAATTCTAAATCAAAAACAGATGAATTTTACCCAAAAAGACGAATTTTCAACAAAATAGTTGAATCCTCAAACAAAAAAGATCAATTTTTGACTAAATAGTTGCATTTTTACCCAACAAAGATTAAATTTCTACCAAAACAGAGGAATTTTCACAAAAAGAATTGAATTGTCAATCAAGAAAAAATCTTTCAGTGAAAAGAGAATTTTTTAAAAATAAAACTGTTGAATTTTCAATGCAAAAAGACGAAATTTCAGCAAAATAGCTGAATTTTGAACCATGAAGTTTGATTTTTTAACAAAATTGTTAAATTTTCAAGAAACTAATTAAATTTTGAACTAAATAATAAAATGTTCAAATAAAAAAAAAATGACTTTTTAATCAAAAATTTAATAGTAGACTTTTCAACAGAAGATAATAAATTTTCAACCAAAAAAGATGAATTTTCTAAAAAAAATGTAATAGTTTATATTGCAAATTTTTTTAAATTTAATTTTAATTAAAAAACAGTTGTGTTCTACAAAAAAAAGTAATTTTCAAAAAAATTAAATTTTCAACCAAGAAGTATGACTTTTTAACAAAACTGTTGAATTTTCTACAAATTAATTCAATTTTGAACCATATAATAAAATTTTCAAATAAACAAACTGAATTTTTAATCAAAAATTTAATAGTAGACTTTTCAACCGAAAAGAATGAAAACCTTTTGAAATAGTTTAAGAATCGTTTAAAATCTTTGAAATGCTTTAAAATCTTTGATATCCTTTAAAATCTTTGAAATCTGGTGTACTGTACCCTTTATGAAATCTTTGAAATATTGGTCACATTTTTTTGAAATCTTTTGCATTTATTGAAATCATTAAAATATTTTCAATCTGTGTAAAATCGTTTGAAAGTTTTAAAATCTATGGAAATGTTCGAAATCTTTGTCAAATCTTTTGAAATATTTGTGAAATTTTGTTTGAATCTTTGTTTGTGAAATCTTTTTCATTCGTTGAAATCATTGAATTATTTGAAATCTTAGTGAAATGGTAGAGAATGTAACTATTACGTTGAAAATTAATTTTATTTGCTTAAAAAACTAATTTCTCTAACTGAAAATTAAACTATTCTATTTTTCGTTGAAAATTGATCTTTTTTAGTTGAAAATTCATCTATTTTGTTGAAAATTCCGTTAAAAATTAAAATATGTGGTTGAAAATTCATGTATTTTGTTAAAAATTCTTTTCTGGTAGAAAATTAATCTTTTTGGTTGAAATTTCATTTCTTTTGTTGAAAATTACTTTTTTTATTGAAAATTAATTTTTTTGAACTAAAAATGTAACCAAATTTTTTGTCGACATTTTTTTTGATAGAAATTTAATCTTCATGGTAGAAAATTTAACTATTTCGTTGAAAATTAATTTTATTTGCTTAAAAACTTATTTCTCTAACTGAAAATTCAGCTATTCTATTTTTTGTTGAAAATTTATCTTTTTTAGTTGAAAATTCATCTATTTTGTTGAAAATTTGTCTTTTATTGGTAGAAAATTCATTTTCTGGGTTGAAAATTCAACTATTTGGTTGAAAATTCCATTAAAAATGGAAATATTTCGTTGAAAATTCATGTATTTTGTTAAAAACGATTCTTTTAGCGTAAAAAATTAATCTTTTTGGTTGAAATTTCATTTCTATTGTTGAAAATTAGTTTTTTATTGAATACTCCATGCTTTAAAATCTTTGGAAATGTTCGAAATCTTTGTCAAATCTTTTGAAATATTTGTGAAATTTTTTTTTAATCTTTGTTTGTGAAATCTTTTTTATTCGTTGAAATCATTGAATTATTTGAAATCTTAGTGAAATCTTTTCCAATGTTCTAAAATGTTTTGAAACCTTTTGAAATCGTTTCAAATCTTCGAAATGTTTCAAGATCTTTGAAATCTGGTGTACTGTACACTTTTTCAAATCTTTGAAATCCTTTAAATCTTTAAAGTTTTAAAATGTTTGTGAAATTGTTGTGAAATCTCTATTAAAATATTTTGAAACCTTTTGAAATCTTTAGTAATATTACGTTATATGGCCATGGCTCATTCTAATTCTGAAACTGAATTAAAATCGAAATTTTCAACTAATAATTTTTATAATTTGTAAGTTGAATATCACAAAAAATGTATACTTCAACATTTTATATTAGCGGAGACGAAATTAAAAACTTATAGAATTATTCACAATATTAAATTTTGTTCATTGCACTCTATAAAATAATTGGTAAAGTCTACAAAAAATGCCTAGAAATCTCTTTATTTATTCTGTAATAAACAAAACATAAATTATATTTTGATAAATAAAAAACTTTTCAGTAGCAAGATTTCTTCTAAACGAGATGTTTTTTTCATAATAGACTAAAAGATTTAAATTACTTTTCACATTTCAATAAAATAACTGTTTCCAAAGAAAAAAAATTAATTCAAAGTTCTCGTGAAAAATTCAAGATTACCAGGTTTTCAAGAATAAAAAAAAATTCAAGGAGAATTCCAGGTTTTTAAGGTCGCTGGACACCCTGGATTTACATTATTTTTGATCTCTAAATTGAATCCGAGGCCTGAATGTATCTAAAACATAAAAACTAAAAAATATACTTACAAAATCGAGAGCTTTCATGGCCCTGTAAACTTCATTCATGATGTCATTGGGTTTAGATTGAGATCTAATACCTAAATGCCATTTGGCTCTCTTCACAGGAGTGTTTCTATTTCCAGGATAATGGAGTGGTGCGCTTCCTTGAGAACCAACACGTTCACGAAAAGCTATTTAAAAAAATATATATAGATTAATTGAAATAAAACTGGATTAATCCGGGTCTCTACTCGATGGATGATTTTAAATTCCCGATTTTCTCCATTTTAAAGGATTCCTGATTTGGAAGAGTGAATTTGAGGAAAAAAATTACAATTCTGAGTTGGAACATCACATAATTTTGGTCAAAAGAATTACAATTCTGATTTGGAACAAAGAATTATGTAAAAGAATTATAATTTTGTATTTGGATAGGGATTTTTTTTTAAATTTCTTTCTTCTAAATCAGAATTAAAATTATTTTCCAAAATTCCCGTTACATTTCAGGAATGCTCTGTTCCAAGTCAGCATTATATTTATTTACAAACAGTTTTTATTAGAGTTATTCATTAGAAAATTCCCTCTTCAAAAATTAAAATTATGAGTTTCAAACCGAAAAGATGAATTTTCAACAAAATAGTTTAATTTTTTAACAAATAAATGAATCTTCGACCAATAAAATGATTTTTTAACAAACTAGTTCAACTTTCAACCAAGTAGTTGAATTTTCAAACAAGAAGTTCAATTTTCAACAAAGATGATTAATTTTCAATCAAAAGGATTAGTTTTTTTTTATCAAAAAGACGAATTTTCTACCAAATACATGAATTTTCAATCAAATAGATAAATTTTCAACCGAATAAATGAATTTTCAATTAAAATGATAAATCTTCAAAACACAAATTTAAATTTTCAACTAAAAAGATTAATTTTCAACCTAGAACATTAATTTTCTACCAAAGAAAAAAAAAAAAATTTCAACTAAAATGAGGAATCTTCATTGGTTGAAATTTCAACCAAAATAATAAATTTTCAATATAAACTATTGCACTTTTTGTTGAGAATTCATTTTTTATTGAAGATTCATCACTTTGGTTGAAAATTTATCTATTTTGTTGAAAGTTCTCTTTTTCTTGATTAAAAATTAATTATTTTAACTGAAAATGTAATTCATCCATTTTTTGTACAAAATTTATCTTTTTGAGTACGTTTTGGTTTTCCAAATTATTATTTCGATTATAATAATGCAACTAAAATATTGAAAAATTTATCTTTTTTAGTTGAAAATTCATCTATATTGTTGAAAATTTCTCTTTTTTGGTAGAAAATGAACCTTTTTGGTTGAAAATTCAACTACTAGGTTGAAAATTGCATTAAAAATTAAAATATTTGGTTGAAAATTCATGTATTTTGTTAAAAATTATTCTCTGTTGGTAGAAAATTAATTTTTTTGGTTGAAAATTAATTTCTTTATGGTAGAAAATTCATTTTTTTGGTAGAAAATGTAACTATTTCGTTGAACATTAATTTTATTTGCTTAAAAACTTATTTGTCTAACCAAAAATTAGACTATTCTATTTTTTGTTGAAAATTTAACTTTTTTAGTTGAAAATTCATCTACATTGTTAAAGTTGGTATTTTTGGTAGAAAATTAACCTTTTTGGTTAAAAAATTTAATTATTAGGTTGAAAATTCCGTTAAAACTTTAAAAAAGTGTGGTTGAAAATTCACGTATTTTGTAAAAATTGATTCTTTTCTCGTAGAAAATTAATTTTTGGTTTGAAAATTAATTTCTTTGGTTGAAAATTAGTTTTTATATTGAACATTAAATTTTTTGTTGACGTTTCTTTGTTCAGAAATTTAATGTTTATGGTAGAAAATTCATTTGTTTGGTAGGAAATATAACTACTTTGTTGAATATTAAGTTTATTTGCTTAAAAACTTATTTCTCTAACTAAAAATTAAGCTATTCTATTATTTGTTGAAAATGTATCTTTTTTAGTTGAAAAATAATCTATATTGCTAATAATTCAAAAATATTGTTGAAAATTTGTCTTTTTTGGTAGAAAATTTAACTTTTTAGTTGAAAATTAACTTTTTTGGTTGAAAATTCAATTATTAGGTTGAAAATTCCATTAAAAATGAAAATATGTGGTTGAAAATTCATGTATTTTGTTAAAAAATATTCTTTTATAGTAGAAAATTAATATTTGGTTGAAAATTAATTTCTTTGGTTGAAAATTAGTTTTTATATTGAAAATTAATTTCTTTTGTTGAAAATTAGTTTTTATATTGAAAATTAATTTTTTTAACTTAAAATTTAACTAAATTTTTTGTTTAAATTTCTTTGTATAGAAATTTAATCTTTATGGTGAAAAATTCATTTCTTTGGTAGAAAATATAACTATTTCGTTGAAACTTAATTTTATTTGCTTAAAAACTTATTTCTCTAACTGAAAATTAAGCTATTTTATTCTTTGTTTGAAAATTTATCTTTTTTAGTTGAAAATTAATCTATATTATTAATAATGCATCTATATTGCTGAAAATTTGTCTTTTTTGGTAGAAAATTAATCTTTTTGGTTGAAATTTCATTTCTTTGGTTGAAAATGAGCTTTTTTTATTGCAAATTAATTTTTTTAACTAAAAATTTAATTAAATTTTTATGTCAACATTTTTTTTATAGAAATTTAATCTTTATGGTAGAAAATTCATTTGTTTGGTAGAAAATTTAACTATTTCGTTTAAAATTAATTATAACTGAAAATTAATCTATTCTATTTTTTGTTGAAAATTTATCTTTTTTAGTTGAAAATTCATCTATATTGCTGAAAATTTATCTTTTTTGGTAGAAAATTTATCTTTTTGGTTGAAATTTCATTTCTTTTGTTGAAAATTAGTTTTTTTTTTATTGAAAATTAATTTTTTTGAACCAAAATTTAACTACATACTTAGTCGAAAATTGTTTTACAGAAATTTATTCTTGATGGTAAAAAATTCATTTGTTTGGTAGAAAATTGAACTATTTCGTTGAAAATAAATTTTATTTGCTTAAAAACTTATTTCTCTAACTGAAAATTAATCTGTTCTATTTTTTCCTTGAAAATTTATCTTTTTTATATGAAAATTCATCTATTTTGTTGAAAATTCCGTTAAAAATTAAAATATGTGGTTGAAAGTTCATGCACTTTGTTAAAAATTATTCATTTCTAGTAGAAAATTAATTTTTTGTTGAAATTTCATTTCTTTTGTTGAAAATTAGTTTTTTCATTGAAAATTAATTTTTTTGAACTAAAAATTTAACTACATTTTTTGTCGAAATTTTATTTTGGTAGAAATTTAATCTTGATTGTAGAAAATTCATTTCTTTGGTAGAAAATTTAACTATATCGTTGAAAATTAATTTTATTTGCTTAAAAACTTATTTCTCTAACTGAAAATTAAGCTATTCTATTTTTTGTTGAAAATTTATCTTTTTTAGTTGAAAATTCATCTATTTTGTTGAAAATTAAAATATGTGCTTGAAAGTTCTTGCATTTTGTTAAAAATTATTCTTTTCTGGTAGAATATTAATCTTTTTGATTGAAATTTCATTTCTTTTGTTGAAAATTAGTTTTTTTATTGAAAATTAATTTTTTTAACTAAAAATTTAATTAAATTTTTATGTTGAAAATTTTTTTGATAGAAATTTAATCTTCATGGTAGAAATTTCATTTTTTTGGTAGAAAAACTATTTCGTTTAAAATGAATTTCATTTGCTTAAACACTTATTTCTCAAACTGAAAATTAAGATATTCTATTTTTATTTGAAAATTTATCCTTTTTAGTTGAAAATTCATCTATATTGTTGAAAATGTATCTTTTTTGGTAGAAAATTAATCTTTTTGGTTGAAATTTCATTTCATTTCTTGAAAATTAGTTTTTTTATTGAAAATTAATTTTTTTGAACTATAAATTTAACTACATTTTTTGTCGAAATTTTGTTTTGATAGAAATTTAATCTTGATAGTAGAAAACTCATTTTTTTGGTAGAAAATTTAATTACTTCATTGAAAATTAATTTTATTTGCTTCAAAACTTATTTCTCTAACTAAAAATTAAACTATTCTATTTTTTGTTGAAAATTTAACTTTTTAGTTGAAAATTAACCTTTTTGGTTGAAAATTCAATTATTAGGTTGAAAATTCAACTATTAGGTTGAAAATTCCATTAAAAATGAAAATATGTGATTGAAAATTCATGTATTTTGTTAAAAAATATTATTTTTTGGTAGAAAATTAATATTTGGTTGAAAATTAATTTCTTTGGTTGAAAATTAGTTTTTATATTGAAAATTAATTTTTTTAACTTAAAATTTAACTAAATTTTTTGTTGAAATTTCTTTGTATACAAATTTAATCTTTATGGTAGAAAATTCATTTCTTTGGTAGAAAATATAACTAACTTAAAAACTTATTTCTCTAACTGAAAATTAAGCTATTTTATTCTTTGTTTGAAAATTTATCTTTTTTAGTTGAAAATTAATCTATATTATTAATAATTCATCTATATTGTTGAAAATTTGTCTTTTTTTGGTAGAAAATTAATCTTTTTGGTTGAAATTTCATTTCTTTGGTTGAAAATGAGCTTTTTTATGAAAAATTAATTTTTTTGACAAAAATTTAATTAAATTTTTATGTCTACATTTTTTTTATAGAAATTTACTCTTCATGGTAGAAAATTCATTTTTTTCGTAGAAAATTTAACTATTTCGTTTAAAATAAATTTTATTTGCTCAAACACTTATTTCTCTAACTGAAAATTAAACTATTCTATTTTTCGTTGTAAATTCATCTATTTTGTTGAAAATTCCGTTAGAAATTAAAATCTGTGGTTGAAAATTAATGTATTTTGTTAAAAATTATTCTTTGCTGGTATAAAATTAATCTTTTTGATTGAAATTTCACTTCTTTTGTTGAAAATTAGTTTTTTTATTCAAAATTAATTTTTTAAACTAAAAATGTAATTAAATTTTTATGTCGAAAATTTTTTTGATATAAATTTAATCTTCATGGTAGAAAATTCATTTTTTTGGCAGAAAATTTAACTATTTCGTTTAAAATTAATTTTATTTGCTTAAACACTTATTTCTCAAACTGAAAATTAAGCTATTCTATTTTTAGTTGAAAATTCATCTATATTGTTGAAAATGTATCTTTTTTGGTAGAAAATTAATCTTTTTGGTTGAAATTTCATTTCTTTTGTTGAAAATTAGTTTTTTTTATTAAAAATTATTTTTTTCTAAACTAAAAATCTAATTATTCAATTTTTCGTTAAAAATTCTTTTTTATCACATTCATTTTTTCATATATTTTACAGGTAAATTCAATTTTTTTCAGTTTCAACACAAAATTCCCTTTTTTCGGCCCACCCTATTAGAAACCCTGACCCTAATAAGAGTATTCTTTTTTTTCGAAACTTACGAGCAATTCTCTCAGGATGAGGACGCAGAGGACTGTTATTCGAATCGCTGGGACTGAAAGCGACGGGAGGAGGACTCGAAGCAACGTAAAAGTCCTTCAACTCTGCTTTCGCAGCTTCATCTGCAATTCTCTTGTTATCTATGATAAGATGATATGCAATGGCCAATTGATCGTGAGGATCACAGCTGAGTAAGGCAGAATGAACTTCAGACTCCTTGACGTTGAACTTTTCGCAAACTTCGTTCACAGCATCAATATCGATTACAGAAGAATCTTGCTCGACCGGCGAGGGGAATAAATAAGTAGGCAGATCTTTCTGGAACCACTCGTGTTTTCTGAAATGAAAATCAACTTTTTAATCTGTGACAATACTAAATACAAATTATAAAAGTTAAAAAAAATAATGTTCAACCAAAGAGATTAATTTTTAACTAAAATTATGGAATATTTAACTGGATTAATTACATTTTCAGTTTTAAAAGAACAAAATAGTTAAAGTTTTAACCGGAATAGTTGAATTTTCAACCAAAAGGATTAATTTTCAACCAAGAAGATTAATTTCTACCAAAAAAGACGAATTTTCAAACATTTTTCATTTTTGATCATTTTTCAATCAAAAATTGAATAGTTAAATTTTCAGTTAAAGAAATTAATGTTCAACCAAAGAGATGAATTTTCAACTAAAATGATTTTCAGAAATGAAATTTCAAGATTAAAAAAAATATATAAAGTGAAAATTATTTGAATTTTTCAATAAAAATAATTGTTCAAGTCTTTTTATTTTGTAAACTGACTGATTAATTTTTTTCACAATATTAAATGAAGTGAATATTGAATTTCAATTTTTTTCGATTGAGTAACATAAATTGATTAGGGCTTCCGTTTCATTTTCAGTTTAAAAAATTTAATTTTAAACGAAAAAAAATGGAATAAAATACTTAAAGTTTTAACCGGAATAGTTAAATTTTCAATTAAAAAGATTAATTTTCAACCAAAAAGATTAATTTCTACCAAAGAAGACAAATTTACAATTTAAAAAAATCACTTTTGAACCAAAAATTGAATAATTAAATTTTCAGTTAAAAAAATTAATGCTCAACCAAAGAGATAAATTTTCAACTAAAAATACTCAAATTTTCAGTAAAATAAAATTAATTTTCAGCTAAACAAAAAACGAATTTTCAACAAAATAGCTTATTTTTCAACCAAAGAGATGAATTTTTAACTAATATGGTGGAATATTTAACTGAATTAATTACATTTTCAGTTTAAACCCGGAATAGTTGAATTTTCAACCAAAAGGATTGATTTTCAACCAAGAAGATTAATTTCTACCAAAAAAGATGAATTTTCAACCAGTTTTCATTTTTGATCATTTTTCAATCAAAAATTGAATAGTTATATTTTCAGTTAAAAAAATTAATGTTCAACCAAAGAGATGAATTTTCAACTAAAATGATGAATATTTACCTGGAGTAGTTACATTTTTAGTTAAAAAAAAATTAATTAAAAAAAAAATTGAAAACAAATAGTTAAAGTTTTAACCGGAATAGTTAAATTTTCAATCAAAAAAATTAATTTTCAACCAAAAAGATTAATTTCTACCAAAGAAGACAAATTTTCAACTAAAAAAGATCACTTTTGAACCAAAAATTGAAATATAAAATTTCAGTCAAAAAAATTAATGTTCAACCAAAGATATAAATTTTCAACTAAAAATACTCAAATTTTCAGTAAAAAAAAATTAATTTTCAGCTAAACAAAAAACGAATTTTCAACAAAATAGCTCATTTTTCAACCAAAGAGATGAATTTTTAACTAATATGATGGAATATTTAACTGAATTAATTACATTTTCAGTTTAAAAAAAATTAATTTTCAACGAAAAAAAAAATCGAACAAAATAGTTAAAGTTTCAACCAAATAGTTGAATTTTCAAATGAAAAAGACAAATTTTCAACCAAAAATGGAATAGTTGAATTTTCAGTTAAAAAGATTAATTTTCAATCAATAAAAAATGAATTATTAAGAAAAAAATTGAATTTTTAACCAAATATTAAATTTTTCACCTACAAAGATGAATGTTCAACCAAAAGACGGATTTTCAAAAACAAAAATTAAATTTTCAAACAAGAAAGATTTTTCAGTCAAGAACAAGAAAATTGAAAAAAATTGTTGAATTTTGAACCCAAAAAAACGAGTTTTCAAGCGAAGAAGACAAATTTTCTGTAAAACAGCTGACTTTTTAATCGAAAAATATAAATTTTCAACAATTTGTTAACTTTAAATCAAATAGTTGCATTTTCAACCAAAGAAAGATGAATTTTCAAGCTAAAAAGATACAATTTTTTACTAAACAGTTACATTTTTGACCAAATAGTTGAATATTCTATGAAAATAGTTGAATTTTCAATAAAAAAGTTAACTTTCAACAAAATATTGATTTTTCAACTTACAAAATTAAATGTTTAAACCAAAAAGGTGAATTTTCAACAAAAGAATTCAATTTTTAACCCAGAAAGATTTTTCAGGCAAAACAGACAAAAAATTAAACTAAATTGTTGAATTTTTAAATAAAAAAGACGAATTTTCAACCCTACAAAACAGTTGGATGTTCAACCTAAAAATAAATATTTCAACTATTTTTAAACCATTTTTTACCAAATAATTGAATTTTTAATCAAATACTTGAATTTTCGGCCAGACAGATTAGTTTTAAACCAAGCAGTTGCACTTTTGCCCAAAAGAAATTAATGTTCAAATCAAAAACAATTTACAACTAAGAAAGATTTTTCAGTCAAGAAAAACAAAAATTTCAACTAAATAGTTGAATTTTCAAATGGAAAAGACAAATTTTCAACCAAAATAGAATAGTCAAATTTTCAGTTAACAAAATTAATTTTCAACCAATAAAAAATGAATTTTTAAGAAAAAAATTGAATTTTTAACAAAACAGTTAAATTTTTCACCTATAAAGATAAATGTCAAAACAAGAGACGGATTTTCAACAAAAAAAATAAATTTTCAAACAAGAAAGATTTTTCAATCAAGAACAAGAAAATTGAACCAAAATGTTGAATTTTGAACCCAAAAAAACGATTTTTCAAGCGAAGAAGACAAAATTTCCGTAAAACAGCTGAATTTTTAATCGAAAAATATAAATTTTCAACAATTTGTTAACTTTAAATCAAATAGTTGCATTTTCAACCAAAAAAAGATGAATTTTCAAGCTAAAAAGACGCAATTTCTACTAAACAGTTACATTTTTAACCAAATAGTTGAATATTCTATGAAAATATTTGAATTTTCAACCAAAAAGTTAACCTAAAAATAAATATTTCAACTATTTTTAAACCATTTTTTACCAAATAATTTAATTTTTAATTAAATAGTTGAATTTTCGACCAGACAGATTAATTTTTAACAAAACAGTTCCATTTTTAAACAAATGAGATGAATTCTGAACTAAAAATAAACTTTTAACCAAAAATAGTTGGATTTTCTTATTGAGTTCTATTAATTCATTTCACATTAAAAAAATAGCTCATTTTTCAACCAAAGAGATGAATTTTTAATTAATGTGATGGAATATTTAACTGAAGTAATTAAATTTTCAGTTTTAAAAAAACAAAATTTTCAACAACAAAAGATCAACAAAAAAGTTAAACTTACAGCTGAAGTAGTTACATTTTCAGTAGAAAAAATTAAATTTCAGCTCATTTTTCAACCAAAGAGAGGAATTTTTAATTAAAATGATGAATTTTCAACCAAAAAAATTAATTTTGAACAAGAGTTTAATTTTGATACAAGTAACTAAATTAAAAAAAAAGGATTCTAAACGAAAAATATAGTAGTTGATATATCAACCAACAAAGATTTTAATTTGTAATCAAAAACAGTGGAATTCAATTAAAGAAGACGACTTTTCAAACATGAATTGAATTTTCAACTAAGAAAAATTTTGCATTCAAGAGAAAGAAATTTTTGCTGAAAAACTGTTGAATTTTCAAGCGAGAAAATGAATTTTTAATCGAAAAGATTAATTTTCTACCAAAAAGAATGAATTTTCAACAAAATACGTAAATTTCCAATCAGCTAGTTGACTTTTCAACTAAAAACGATGTATTTTCAAAAAAAAAATAGAAATAGTTAAAATTTCAGTTAACAAAATTAATGTTTAACCAAAGAATGAATTTTTAACGGAAATGATGGAATATTTAACTGGATTAGTTACATTTTCAGTTTTGAAAAAATTAATTTCCAACAATAAAAAATTGAACAAAATAGTTAATGTTTTAACCGGAATATTTAAATTTTCAGTAAAAAAAAAATTAATTTTCAGCTAAAACAAACGAATTTTCAACAGAATAGCTTATTTTGCAACCAAAGAGATGAATTTTCAATTAAAATGATGAATTTTCTACCAAAAAAATTAATATTGAACAAAAGAGTTTAACTTTCAACCAAGTAATTAAATTTGCATTGAAAAAAAAATGAATTCCAAACGAAAAATGTAGTAGTTGATATTTCAACCAAAACAGATTTTAATTTGTAATCAAAAACAGTTGAATTCGACCCAAAAAGACGACTTATCAACATGAGTTGAATTTTCAATTAAGAAAGATTTTTCAGTCAAGACAGAGACATTTTTTTGAAAAACTGTTGAATTTTCAAGCAAAAAGATGAATTTTCAATCGAGAAGATTAATTTTCTACCAAAAAGAACAAATATTCAACAACAACAAAATTCAACAAAATAGGTAAATTTTAACCGGAATAGTTAAATTTTTAACCAAAAAGATTAATTTTTGAACCAAGAAGATTAATTTACACCAAAAATGACAAATTTTCGACTAAAAAAGAGTGCTTTTGAACCAAAAATTGAATAGTTAATTTTTCACTCAAAAAAATTAATGCTCAACCAAAGAAATGAACTTTTAACTAAAATAATGGAATATTCAATTGGAAGAGTTACATTTTCAGGTAAAAAAATTATAATTTTCAACAAAAAAGTTCAACCTTCAACTCGAATAGTTAAATTTTCAGTAGAGAAAATTAATTTCCAGCTCATTTTTCAACCAAAGAGAGTAATTTTCAATTAAAATTATGAATCTTCAACTGGAATAGTTGAATTTTAAAAACCAAAAAGATAAATTTTCAACTAAAATGATGAATCTTTAGCTCGAATAATTGAATTTTCAAGAAAAATATTAATTTTCAACCAAGAAGATTAGTTTCTACCAAAAAAGACGAATTTTCAACTAAAAAAGATCACTTTTGAACCAAAAATTGAATAGTTAAATTTTCAGATTAAAAAATTAATGTTCAACCAAAGAGGTGAATCTTCAACTAAAATAATGGAATATTCAATTTGAAGAGTTACATTTTCAGTTTTTAAAAAACTTAATTTTCAACAACAAAAAAGTTAAACTTTCAACTGGAATAGTTAAATTTTCAGTTAAAAAAATTAATTTTCAACCAAAGAGATGAATTTGGAACTGAAATGATAGAATATTTAACTGGATTAGTTACATTTTCGGTTAAAAAAAATTAATTTTAAACAACAAAAATTCGAAAAAATAGTTAAAGTTTTAACCGGACGAATTTTCAACTAAAAAATATCATTTTTCAACCAAAAATTAAATACTTAAATTTTCATTTAAAAAAATTAATGTTCAACCAAAGAGATGAATTTTGAACTGAAATGATAGAATATTTAACTGGATTAGTTACATTTTCAGTTTAATAAAAAATAATAATAATTTTCAACAACAAAAATCAACAAAAAAGTTCAACTTTCAACTCGAATAATTACATTTTCAGTAGAAAAAATTAATTTCCAGCTAATTTTTCAACCAAAGAGAGGAATTTTCATTTGAAATGATGAATCTTTAACTTGAATAATTGAATTTTCAAGAAAAATATTAATTTTCAACCAAGAAGATTAATTTCTACGAAAAAAGACAAATTTTCAACTAAAAAAGATCATTTTTCCACCAGAAATTGAATAGTTAAATTTTCACTTAAAAAAATTAATGTTCAACCAAAAAGGTGAATTTACAACTAAAATGATGGAATATTCAATTGGAAGAGTTACATATTCAGTTTTAAAAAACCATAATTTTCAACAACAACAAAATCAACAAAAAAGTTAAACTTTCAACTGAAATAGTTAAATTTTCAGTAGAAAATAATAATTTTCAGCTCATTTTTCAACCTAAGAAAGGAATTTTCAATCAAAAAAATTAATTTTGAACAAAAGAGTTTAACTTTCAACCAAGTAATTAAATTTGCATTGAAAAAAATGAATTCCAAACGAAAAATGTAGTAGTTGATATTTCAACCAAAAAAGATTTTAATTTTGTAATCAAAAACAGTTAAATTCAACTAAAAAAGACGACTTTTCAACATGAGTTCAATTTTCAACTAAGAAAGATTTTTCAGTCAAGAGAAAGAAATTTTTTTTTTTTAACTATTGAATTTTTAAGCAAAAAGATGAGTTTTTAACTAAAAATAGAAGTAGTTGAAATTTTAGTTTAAAAAATTAATGTTCAACCAAATAGATTAATTTTTAACGGAAATGATGGAATATTCAACTGGAATAGTTACAGTTTCAGTTTAAACAAATCAATTTTCAACCAACAAAAAAAAATTAACAAAATCAAAATTTTCAATCAAGAAGATTAATTTTCTACAAAAAAAAACGAATTTTCAATCAGATACTTGAATTTTCAACTAAAAACGATGTATTTATAACAAAAAATAGAAATAGTTCGATTTCAGTTAAAAAAATTAACGTTCAACCAAAGGAATAAATCTTTAACTAAAATGATGGAATATTCAACTGAAATATTTAAATTTTCAGGAGAACATCATTTTCAGCTCATTTTTCAACGAAAGAGAGGAATTTTCAATTAAAATGATGAATTTTCAACCAAAAAAATTAATTTTGAACAAAAGAGATTAAATTTCAACGAAGTATTAAAATTTTTATTCCAAAAAAGATGAGTTCTGAACGAAAAATGTAGTAGTTGATATTTCAACTAAAAAAGATTTCAATTTGTAATCAAAAACAGTTGAATACAACTAAAAAAGGCGGTTTATTTTCAACCAAAAATAGAAATAGTTAAATTTTCACTTAAAAAAATTAATGTTCAACCAAAGAGATGATTTTTTAACGGAAAGGATGGAATATTTAACTGCATTAGTTACATTTTCAGTTACAAAAAAAAAAATAATTTTCAATAAACAAAAATTCAACAAAATAGTTAAAGTTTTAATCACAATAGTTAAATTTTCAACCAAAAAGATTAATTTTTGAACCAAGAAGATTAATTTCTACCAAAAAAGACGAATTTTCAAATAAAAAAGATCATTTTTGAACCACAAATTGAATAGTTAAATTTTCAGTTAAAAATTAATTTTCAACCAAAGAAATGAATTTTCAACTAAAATGATGGAATATTCAATTGCAAGTTACATTTTCAGTTTTAAAAAAACATAATTTTCAACAACAAAAAAGTTAAACATTCAACTGGAATAGTTAAATTTCCAGTAGAAAAAAAATTAATTTTAAGCTCATTTGTCAACCAAAGAGAGCAATTTTCAATTAAAATGATGAATTTTTAATAACAAAAATTAATTTTGAACCAAAGAGTTTAAATTTTAACCAAGTAATTCAATTTTCATTAAAAAAAACGAATTTTACACGAAAAATATAGTAGTTGATATTTCAACCAAAAAAGATTTTAATTCGTAATCAAAAACAGTTGAATTGAACCAAAAAAGACGACTTTTCAACATGAGTGGAATTTTCAACTAAGAAAGATTTTTCAGTCAAAAAAGAGAAATTTTTTTTTTAAACTGTCAAATTTTCAAAAAAAAAGATAAATTTTCAGTAGAGAAGATTAATTTTCTGCCAAAAAGAATGAATTTTCAACAAAATACATGAATTTTCAACCAGATACTTGAATTTTCAACTAAAAACGATCAATTTTCAACCAAAAATAGAATAGATAAATTTTCAGTTAAAAAAATGAATTTCAAATCACAAAAACAAATTTTCAAACCTACTTTTATGGATGAAAAATCATTGTTATTCAATTTTATATTGCAACTTAAAAAAAAATTAAGCTCGCTCTCGAAAAAATTCCCTGATTTAAAAAAAAATGGCTGGCATTTTCAGAGTTTTAATCTGTGACCATAATATTAAATGAAAATGATAAAAGTAAATTTGAGAGGACTTACTTGATATCTTCAATAGTAGCTCGTTTCATGGGATCTACTTGCAACATGTGACAAAGGAGACTCACGACCGTTTTGTTCAAATACTCGGGAATGGGAAAAATACCCGCTGAAAATTTGGGATTATTTTTAATTTCGGTAATTAAATTAATGCAATTCCAGACTTCACAGCCCCAAATTCTCTCAAAAAAAAGGAGAAATATGGTAACTTTTTACGAAAATAGGAGAATAATGGGGAATAAATTATTTTAAATAAAGTAATTTAGGTACCATATTCCTAAGATTTCAATTCGAAATATATTGTTTTTTTTTAACAAAATAGTGTAATTTTTAACCAAAAAAATTAATTTTCTACGAAACAGTTGAATTTTCATGCAAAACGGATGGATTTTCAAAAAAGATTGAACTTTTAACCACATAGTTGAACCAACAGGTTAAATGTTCAAGCAAAGGAGTAGAATTTTAAAGAAAAAAAGTTGAATTTTTAAAATACAAAAGTGAATATTTAAACCAAACAGACGAATTTTCAAAAAAAGAATTTAATTTTCAACCACGAAAGATTTTTCAGTCAAGAAAGAAAAAAAATACAACCAAATTGTTCAATTTTCGACACAAAAAGACCAATTTTCTGCAAAATAGTTGAATTTTCAAACTACAAAGATAAATTTTCAAACCAAAAAGACGAATTTTCAACAAAAGATTTGAATTTTCAACCAAGAAAGATTTTTCAGTCAAGAGAGAAAAAAAATCAACCAAATTCTTAAATTTTCGACACAGAAAGACGAATTTTCAAGCCAAGAAGACGAATTTTCTACAAAACAGGTTAATTTTCAAACTACAAAAATGAATGTTCAAACCAAAAAGACGAATATTCAACCAAGAAAGATTTTTCAGTCGAGAAGGAAAAGATATTCTACCAAATTGCTGAATTTTTTACACAAAAATACAAATTTTTAAGCCAGGAAGACGAATTTCCAACAAAAAAATGAATTTTTAAACTAGAAAGATAAATTTTGAAACCAAAAAGACGAATTTTTAACAAGAGATTTGAATTTTCAAGCCAAGAAGACGAATTTTCTACAAAACAGGGTTAATTTTCAAACTAAAAAGATGAATGTTTAAACCAAAAAGACAAAATTTTAAAAAAAGTTAATTTTCATCCAAGAAAGATTTTTCAGTTAAGAAAGAAAAAAATGCAACCAAATTGTTGAATTTTCGACAAAAAAGACAAATTTTCAAGCCAGGAAGCCAAATTTTCTACAAAAAAGTTGAGTTTTCAAACTAAAAAGATAAACGTTTAAACCAAAAAGACGAATTATCAAAAAAAAAAGAATTTAATTTTCAACCAAGAAAGATTTTTTAGTCAAAAAAATAAAAAAAAATAAATCGAATTCTTGAATTTTCGACACAAAAAGACGAATTTTCAAGCCAAGAAGAAGAATTTTCTGCAAAACAGGTTAATTTTCAAACTACAAAGATGAAGGATTAAATTAAAAAGACGAATTTTCAACCAAAGAACTAAATTTTCCACGAAAAAAGATTTTTTAGTCAAGAAAGAAAAAAAATCAACTAAATTTTTGAACTTTGAACACAAAAAGACCAATTTTCAAGCAAAGAAAACGAATTTTCTACAAAAAAGCTGAATTTTCAAACTAAAAAGATAAATATTTAAAGCAAAAAGACGAATTTTCAACCAAGAAAGATTTTTCAGTCCAGAAAAAAAAATCAACCAAATTTTTGAACTTTGAACACGAAAACACGAATTTTCAAGCCAAGAATGCGAATTTTCTATAAAACAGTTGAATTTTCAACAAAAGAATTGAATGTTCAACTAAGAAAGATTTTTCAGTCAAGAAAGAAACAGAAATTTAACAAATTTTTTTAAATTATTAAGCTAAGAAGATAAATTTTCTAACCAAAAATGGAATAGTTGAATTATCAGTTTAAAAAATTGAATTTCAACTAATAAAATATGAATTTTTAACCAAACAGTTGAAAGAAAAAAATGCAACCAAACTGTTGAATTTTGAACAACAAAAAAACGATTTTCCAAACCAAGAAGACGAATTTTTTACAAAACAATTGAATTTTCAACCAAATCGTTGAATTTTCAAATGAAAAAGACAAATTTTTAACCAAAAATGGAATAGTTAGATTTTCAGTTAAAAAAATTAATTTTGAACCACTAAAAAATGAATTTTTAACCAAAAAAAAGTTGAATTTTTAACCAAATGATTAAATTTTTCACCTACAAACATGAACGTTCAAACCAAAAGACGGATTTTCAACAACAAAATTAAATTTTCAAACAAGAAAGATTTTTTAGTCAAGAAGAAAAAAATTGAACCAAATTGTTGAATTTTGAACCCAAAAAGACGACTTTTCAAGCGAAGACAAATTTTCTGTAAAACAGCTGAATTTTTAATCTAAAAATATAAATTTTCAACAATTTGTTAACTTTAAACCAAATAGTTGCATTTTCAACCAAAAAAATATGAATTTTGAAGCTAAAAAGACGCAATTTCTACAAAACAGTTACATTTTTAACCAAATAGTTGAATATTCTATGAAAATAGTTGAATTTTCAATAAAAAAGTTAACTTTCGAAAAAATATTGAATTTTCAACTTACAAAAATAAATGTTTAAACCAAAAAGATGAATTTTCAACAAAAGAATTCAATTTTTAACCCAGAAAGATTTTTCAGGCAAGACAGACAAAAAATTAAACTAAATTGTTGAATTTTCAAATCAAAAAGACAAATTTTCAAGCCCTACAAAACAGTTGGATGTTCAACCTAAAAATAAATATTTAAACTATTTTTAAACCATTTTTGACCAAATAAGTGAATTTTTAATCAAATAGTTGAATTTTCGACCCAAAAGAAATTAATTTTTAAATCAAAAACAATTTACAACTAAAAAAGATTTTTCAGTCAACAAAAACCAAAATTTCAACTAAACTGTGGAATTATCAAATTTCAGTTGAATTTTCAACATAAAAGTAAAGTTTCAACAAAACAGTTTAATTTTCAACCAAAAGAGATTAATTTTTAACAAAACAATTGAATTTTCAACCAAATAGTTGAATTTTCAAATGAAAAAGACAAATCAACCAAAATGGAATAGTTAAATTTTTAGTTAATAAAATTAATTTTCAACCAATAAAAAATTAATTTTTATCAAAAAAATTGAATTTTTAACCAAACAGTTAAATTTTTCACCTACAAAGATGAATGTTCAAAACAAGAGACGGATTTTCAACAAAAAAATTAAATTTTCAAACAAGAAAGATTTTTCAGTCAAGAAAAAAAAATTGAACCAAATTGTTGAATTTTAAACCCAAGAAAACGATTTTTTAAGCGAAGAAGACACATTTTCTGTAAAACAGCTAATTTTTAATCTAAAAATATAAATTTTCAACAATTTGTTAACTTTAAATCAAATAGTTGCATTTTCAACCAAAAAAAGCATAAAAATAAATATTTCAACTATTTTTAAACCATTTTTTACCAAATAATTGAATTTTTAATCAAATAGTTGAATTTTCGACCAGACAGATTAGTTTTAAACCAATCAGTTGCATTTTTGCCCAAAAGAAATTAATTTTCAAATCAAAAACAATTTACAACTAAGAAAGATTTTTCAGTAAAAAAAAAAAAAATGTCAACTAAATTGTGGAATTTTCAAATCTCAGTTGAATTTTCAACAAAAAAATTAATTTTCAACCAAAAGAGATTAATTTTTAACAAAACAGTTGCATTTTTAAACGAACGGGATGAATTCTGAACTAAAAATAAACTTTTAACCAAAAATAGTTGGATTTTTTTACTGGGTTCTATTAATTCATTTCGCATTTAAGAGAAAAAGCGAGAAAAAGAGGTAGTTTCTTGAAAATAGGGGTAAAAATAGGATTTTTTTAAAGGGGAAAGAGTGTGAAGTCTGAAATTTGCAAATATTAAAATCAAACTGACTCACATTTAATTTTCCGGAAAAGAGTAGGCACATGCTCATCGTCGAATGGTAAAGTACCGCATAAAAGTGCATATAAAATAACGCCACAAGACCAAATGTCGACTTCGGGACCAGCGTATAATTTACCGGAAATTACTTCCGGTGCAGCATAATTTGGCGATCCACATGAGGTCCTGAGAAATTCTCCATCCATCATCATATTCGACAAACCTTGAAAAAAAAAAAAATGAAATTGAGCAAAATTTAAACAATCTAACTTTGACCAATTATATTACAAGATATTCTTAAATATATTAGCACAATCGATTAATTAAATAATTGAATAATGCTAAAAACATAACTAATCACTTCTTACATTTGTCTCTAAACTCCATGAGTTTAAATAATAATTCAAACAAATTTTTATTTTATCTTCATATACTTGAATTAATTGAATTAATTTTCTACCAAAAGAGACGATTGTTCAACATAAGGCATGAATTTTCAGAGAAATAATTAAATATTCAACTAAAAAAGACAAATTTTCAACTAAATAGTTTAATTTTCAACTGAAAAAAAAAGTTTTTCAACCAAAAATGAAATATATAAATTCTTAGTTAAAAAATTAATTTTCAAACAAGGTGATGAATTTTCCACCAAAATTATGAATCTTTAACTAAAAAAAAAGATAAATTGTCAACCAAAAATTGCATAGTTACATTTTCAATTTAAAAAAATAATGTTCAACCAAAGAGATGAATTTTCAACCAAAAAGATAAATTTTCAACTAAAATGATGAATATTTAACTGGAATACTTGAATCTTCAACCAAAAAAATGAATTTTCAAACAATAAGATTAATTTTCTACCAAACAAGACGATTGTTCAACATAAGGCATGAATTTTCAGAGATATAATTAAATTTTCAACTAAAAAAAAACAATTTTCAACTAAATAGTTGAATTTTGAACTAAAAAAAAATATTTTTTCAATCAAAAATAAAATATTTAAATTCTCAGTTACAAGTTAATTTTCAAACAAGGTGATGAATTTTCCACCAAAATTATGAATCTTTAACTGGAAGAGTTGAATGTTAAACAAAACAAAACAAACTTCAACCAAATAATGATTCTTTAACTGGAATATTTGAATTTTAAACAAACATATTTAAATTAACACATTAACATTATTAACATCATACTTAAATTTAAACAAAAAAGATTATTTTCAATTAAAATGATGAATCTTTCAATGAATAGTTGAATTTTCAACCAAAAAGATGAATTTTCAACTAAAACGATGAATTTTCAACTGAAAAAAAAAAGATAAATTGCCAACCAAAAATTGAATAGTTAAATTTTCAATTTAAAAAATTAATGTTCAACTAAAGAGATTAATTTTCAAACAAAAAGATAAATTGTCAACTAAAATGATGAATATTTAACTGGAATATTTGAATCTTCAAATAATTAAATTTTCAATTAAAAAAGAACCATTTTCAAGTAAATAGTTGAATTTTGAACTAAAAATATATTTTTTCAATCAAAAATGGAATATTTAAATTCTCAGTTAAAAAATTAATTTTCAACAAACTTGGTGAATTTTCAACTAAAATGATCAATCTTCAACTGGAATAGATGAATTTTAAACAAAAAAGATGAATTTTTAACTAAAATGATGAATCTTTAACTGGAATAGTTGAATTTTAAAAACCAAAAAGATGAATTTTCAACTAAAATGATAAATCTTAACTCGAATAATTGAATTTTCTATCAAATAAGATACATTTTCGACAAAAAATGGAATAGTTGAATTTTCAGTTAAAAAAATTAATTTTCAATAAAAAAACTAGTTTTCAACCCAAAAGACAAATTCTTAACGAAATAGATCAACTTTCAATTAAACAGATGAACTTTCAATCAAGAAGATTAAATATCTATCAAATAAGATAACTTTTCGACCAAAAATGGAATAATTAAATTTTCAGTTAAAAAAATTAATTTTCAATAAAAAAAAACATGAATTTAAAACCAAATTTTGACTTTTCAAAGGAATATTCAACCTAAAAGTTAAATTTTCAACCAAAGAAATGAATTTTCAACCAAAAAGATTCATTTTCTACCAAAATATGTAAGTGAATTTTCAACTAAAAAATACCAATATTCTAGGAAAAATAGAATAGCTACACTTTCAGTTTCAAAAAATTATTTTTAAACAAAAAAAAACGAATTACCAACAAAATAGTTATATTTGTAACCAAAGAAATGGATTTTTGAGTAAAATGATGAATCTTCAATAAAACAAATATGAATTTTTAACCAAATAGTTGAATTTTCAACCCAAAAGATAAATTTTCAACGAAATAGATAAACTTTTAATCGAGAAGATTAAATATCTATCAAATAATATAAATTTTTGACAAAAAATGGAATAGTTGAATTTCCAGTTAAAAAAATTAATTTTCAATAAAAAAACATATTTCAGCCAAAAAGATTAATTTTCTACCAAAAAAGTTTGATGTTTAACAAAACACATGAATTTTCAACCCATTTTTTAATTTTTAAAGGAAGATTTAACCTAATAGTTAAATTTTCAACCAAAAAAATGAATTTTCAACCAAAAAGATTAATTTCCTATCAAAATATGTAAAAAAATTATCAACTGAAAAAAATTATTTTAAAAAAAAACTAATTTTCAACAAAAAAGTTATATTTGTAACCACATAAATTAATTTTTAAGTAAAATGATGAATCTTCCACCAAAAATATGAATTTTTAACCAAAGAGTTGAATTTTCAACCCAAAAGATGAATTTTCAACGAAATAGATAAATTTTTAATCAAGAAGAATAAATATCTATTAAATAAGATAAATTTTCGACAAAAAAGGGAATAGTTAAATTTTCAGTTAAAAAAATTAATTTTCAATTTAAAAAAACTAGTTTTCAACCCAAAAAATGAATTTTTAAAGAAATAGATCAACTTTCAACTAAACAGATGAAATTTCAATCAAAATTATTAAATATCTACCAAATAAGATAAATTTCCGACAAAAAATGGAATATATAAATTTTCAGTTAAAAAATTAATTTTCAGCCAAAAAGATTAATTATCTACGAAAAAAGATTAATTTTTAACAAAATACATGAATTTTTAAACAAATTTGGAATTTTTAAAGGAACATTCAACCTAATAGTTAAATTTTCAACCAAAGAAATGAATTTTCAACCAAAAAGATTAATTTTCTACCAAATATGTAAGTGAATTTTCAACTAAAAGATCAATATTCCAGGAAAAATAAAGTAACCACATTTTCCATTAAAAAAAATCCATTTTAAACATAAAAAAAAAACGAATTTTCAACAAATTATTATAATTGTAATCAAGGAAATGAATTTTGAATTAAATGATGAATCTTCAACAAAAACAAAAATGTTGACCAAATAGTTGAATTTTCAACGAAATAGATAACTTTTCAATCAAGAAGATTAAATATCTATCAAATAAGATAAATTTTTACAAAAAATGGAATAGTTAAATTTTCAGTATAAAAAAAATTAATTTTCAATAGAAAAAACTAGTTCTCAACCAAAGAAATGAATTTGAATCCAAAAAGATTAATTTACTACAAAAAAAAATTAATTTTTAACAAAATACATGAATTTTCCGCCAAATTTTGAATTTTTAAAGGAATATTCAAACTAATAGTTAAATTTTCAACCAAAGAAATCAATTTTCCACCAAAGAAATAAATTTTCAACCAAAAAGATTAATTTTCTACCAAAACATTTAAGTGAATTTTCAACTAAAAAGATCCATATTCTAGGAAAAATATAATAGCTGCACTTTCAGTTTAAAAAATCGATTTAAAAAAAAAGAATTTTCAACAAAATAGTTATATTTGTTACAAAAAAAAATGAATTTGTAACCAAATAGTTGAATTTTCAACCCAAAAGATGAATTTTCAACGAAATAAATAAATTTTCAATCAAGAAGATTAAATATCTATCAAATAAGATGAATGTTCGACAAAAAATGGAATATTTAAATTTTCAGTTGAAAAAAAATTAATTTTCGAAAAAAAAAACTAATTTTCAAACAAAAAGATTAATTTTCTACCAAAAAATATTAAATTTTAACACAATATATGAATTTTCAACCAAATTTTGAATTTTTCAACAAATTTTGAATTTTTAAAGAAACATTCAACCTAATTGTTAAATTTTCAACCAAAGAAATGAATTTTCAACCGAAAAGATTAATTTTCCACTAAGTGAATTTACAACTAAAAAAGATCAATATTCCAGGAAAAATAAAGTAGCCACACTTTCCGCAAAACCAAATCAATTTTAAACAAACAAAAAACGAATTTTCAACAAAATAGTATATTTTTAATCAAAGAAATGAATTTTTAAGTAAAATGATGAAACCATCAAAAAAAAAATTTTAACAAAATAATGAATTTTCAACCAAAATATTTAAGTGAATTTTCAATTTAAAAAATCCATATTCTAGAAAAAATAGAATAGCTACACTTTCAGTTACAAAAATCGATTTCAAACAACAAAACAATAAAAAAGATTAATTTTTTACCAAAAAAGATTAATGTTTAACAAAATACATGGATTATCAAACAATTTTGAATTTTTAAGAAATTTTCAACCTAAGAGTTAAATTTTCAACGGAGGAAATAAACTTTCAATCAAAAAGGTGAATTTTTAATTGAAGATCAACCAAACATGGAATAGAATTAAAAAATTAATTTACAACAAAAAATCTCAAAAAATGATTAAATTTTGAACAAGAAAAAAACATTTTTTCAAATAAAATGATGAATCATCAACCAAAAAAAAATGAATTTTTAAATATGTAGTTCCATAAAAAAAATGTTTCAGTCGCTATTCACGAAAAGCGAAAATCTTGAAAATGTAATGAAATCGTTATGTTGGGAGAAAAATAATAATTTTGAATAGTACTAGCAAAAATTAACCGTTTGTGGTAAGTTTTAGTTTAAAGAATTATTTGAATTAAAATAATGCAATGAAAATATATAAAAATGGTTATTTTTCATTTATTGTAAAAATAACATTTTGACTGTTACTTAAAAATAAAGTTACTTGTGCTCATGTCAAATATAAATTGAAATACTGTTGTATGCGTCTGTCTTGATTAAATAAAATTTAAAATTGTAATAATTATAATTATAATATAATAATAATATAATATTATAATATATTATATATTATTATAATATTATTATAATTATCTATAATTATAAATCTTGAATTTTTCTCAGTTTCATCATGCACATAAATCTTACATTTATCTTACTATTGACCTTTAGAAATAAAATTTTGCTATAAAAGTAAAATAATTTAATTCGAGTCAAATTTTTTATGTTTTTTAAATGTTAAAAAAATATAAGTACGGTGTCGGTTTATTACACACGCAGCGAGTCTTATTTTGTTACTGGATGAGAAAAATTAATTAACTAATGAAAGAATGGTACCATTCATATGGAATTTACTGGAATTTTCTCGCTCTAATAAAGAAACTGTTGTAAAATTTCTATAGGGTACTTTATAAAAAAAGTTTCTAAATATATTTTATTACGAATATTTTTTTTTTAAATTACTTGGGTTTTTATTTATTAAGATATAAATCTTAAACTTACCAAAATCTGCAATCTTGACATGTAAATTGTGATCAAGGAGAAGATTTTCAGGCTTTAAATCACGATGCACAATCATGTGTCGATGACAATAATCAACTCCTGAAATTATTTGTTGGAAAAATCTTCTGGCCTCATATTCCTTCAGTTTTCCGTGTTTTACGATATAATCAAACAATTCGCCGCCAGAGACATATTCCATTATCATAAATATATCCGTTGGTGTACTAATAACCTGATACCTAATTTAATTTTAAAAAGAAGTAAATTTTACATTAGCTATTTACATATTGAAATCAAAACACAGATATTTATAGGGTGGTCCGGTCATTTCCCGTTTTGTTTTTCAGTTTGCAAAATTTTTTTACGATCATTGAAATAAGAAAATTCGAACTTTTAAAGCGGAAATTTTTTTCATTTAAAGTATTCAAAACTTCAAAATTTAAAATTTTTGAATTGAAGGTTGAAAATTTTTTAATTACAACGCTCAATAATCTATACGTATAAAATTTAAGCTTTTAACACTTTTCAATTGTACAATTTAAAAATGAAATGCCGTTAAATTACAAAATTTCAAATTCTAAACTTTTATAAATTGGACATTTCAAGGATTTCTGGTCAAACAATATAAATCAGAGCTATAATTTTCAATTTTCTAAATTAAAGAATAAATAAATACATTTTTAAATTTTCAAAATCATTTTTTTAAGTCGTTTCAAATTATTAATGGTTCAAAATTCAAAAATTCCACTAAAAAAATATTTAAAAAATTTAATTGAACACTTAAAAATGTAACGTTCAAAGTTTAAGTTTAGCACTCAGAAATTTTAATGATTCAAGTCTATCTATTTAAAACAATTTAGTTTCCAACTGTTTAGCTTTGAATATTTTATTTATAATTGCTTATTTTAAATCAACAGTCAAATATTGCTAAATATTTTTTAAAAATTCTCTTTCTTAATTAAAAAACTTCCAATTAAATGGGTTAAAAATCTAATATTTTAGACTAAAACAATATTTGAATAGGATTTCTAATTGAATAAAAGAGTCTTGTAAAATTAATTATTGTTCAATTGTTGATAATCGAACTACAGTTCGATACAACCAAATAGATGAATTTTTAGCCAAAAAGTTTAATTTTCAACCAAGAAGATTAATTTTCTACAAAAAAAGATGAATTTTCAACTACAAGAGATTAATTTTCAACCAAAAATGGAAAAGTTACATTTTCAGTCATAAAAATTAATTTTACACACAAAAAAACTCTCAAACAAGTATTTGAAGTTCAAAAAAAAAATTCTCAAAACATAATATAATAGTTCATATTTAAACCAAAAATGATTTTTATCATTGATCAAAAACAGTTTAATTTAACCCAAAAAGGCTCATTTTGAATAAGAGTTGAATTTAAACCAAGAAACATTTTTCAGTCAAAAAAGAAAAAAAATTCCACCAAAGTTTTGAATTATTGTTAATTTTTAAGCCAAAAAGATGAGTTTTCAATCAGAAAGTATGATTTACCAACAAAAAAGATAAGCACACAACAAAATAGTTGAATTTTCGTCCAAAATATATGAAACATTCAACAAAAATTATGAATCTTCACCCCAAAAAATGAAGATTTAACAAGATACTTCAATTCTCGATTAAATAGTTTCATTTTCAACCAAAAAGATGAATTCTCAATCAAAAAAACAAAGTTTTGAATTTTCAATAGGAAAAAAACGAATTTGCAACCAAATTGTTGAATTTTCAAGCCAAAAAGACGGATTTCCTACAAAATAATTGAATTTTTAATCAGAAAATATGATTTATCAATAGAAAAGATAAACATTCAATAAAATAGTTTAATTTTCATCTAAAATATATGAACTGACAACTAAAATTATGAATCTTCACTCCAAAAATATGGATATTCAACAAATTAGTTCAACTCTCAATTAAATAGTTTAATTTTTAACCAAAAATATGAATTCTCAAACAAAAGAGATAAATTTTCAACAACAAAATCGAATTTTCTACAAAACAATTGAATTTCTTACCCAAAAATATGAATTGAAAAAAAACGTTAATTTTTAACCAAATTGTTTGACTAATAAACTAAAAAGACGAATTTTCTTCAAAACAGTTGAAATATCAACCTAAAAATATGAATTTTCAACAAAAAAGGTCATTTTCAACCAAATAGTTGAATTTTCTACCAAATTGTTTGATTTATAGGCTAAAAAGACGAATTTTCTACAAAACAGTAAAATTATTTATTTTTTTATTTTATTGCATTTTCAACCCAAAATATGAATTTAAAAAATTTAATTTTTAACCAAATAGTTGAATTTTCTACCACATTCTTTAATTTTCGAGCTAAAAAGATAAATTTTCCACGAATTTTTAACAAAAAAGGTAATTTTCAACCAAATAGTTGATTTTTCAGCTCAAAAAACGAATTTTCAACAAAATAGTTCAAGTTCCTACCAAAAAAGTTCAATTTTCAACAAAATAGATGATACTTCTCGCAAAATTAATTTTTCAACCGAATAGTTGAATTTTCTACCAAATTGGTTAACTTCTAAGCTAAAAAGATGAATTTTCTATAAAGGAATTGAATTTTGAACCCAAAAATATGAATTTAAAAAAAAGGTAATTTTTATCCAAATAGTTGAATTTTCTATCAAATTGTTTAACTTTGAAGATAAAAAGGTGAACTTTCTACCAAATAATTTAATTTTCATCCCGAAAATATGAATTTTCAACAAAAAAGGTAATTTTCAACCAAATAGTTCCATTTTATGGCAAATTGTTTAATTTTTAAGCTAAAAAGATTAATTTTCTATAGAAGAATTGCATTTTCAACTCAAAATATGAATTAAAAAAAGTTAATTTTAACCAAATAGTTGATTTTGCTACAAAACTGTTTAATGTATAAGCTAAAAAGACGAATTTTCTACAAAACAGTTTAATTGTCCTTCCAAAAATACGAATTTTTAACAAGAAAGGTAATTTTCAACCAAATAGTTGATTTTTTAACCCAAAAAACGAATTATCAACAAAATAGTTGAATTGCCGACAAAATAGTGGAAATGTCCTACCAAAATAGTTCATTTTTCAACAAAATAGTTGAGACTTCTAATAAAATTGTTGAACTTTCAATCAAATAAACAAAATTTTAATCAAAAAAGATTAATTTTTATCCAAAAATATATTTGTAGATTTTTAAGCCCGAAAAGATTAATTTAATAAAAAAAACAGTTAATTTTCAACCAAGAAAGATGACTTTAACGACATAGTTAAATTCTAAACAAAATAATTAAATTTTCAACAAAATAGTTGAATTTTCAAAGAAAAAAGAATAAACGTGAACCAGAAACAGTTGCACTTTCAATAAAAAAGAATGATTTTTTAACAAAATTTTTCATTTTCTATCAAATAATAATATTTTTATCCACAATATGAAATCTCAACCTAAAATATAATAGTACACTTTTTAATTGAAGAGACTTAACTTTTAACTTGAAAATAATTTTTTTGTTCTTTTTGGGTTTTATAATTTAGTTCGCATTTAAACGAAAGAACGAGAAAAACGTGAAGTTTTTTTGAAAACCGAAGAAAAAGAGGATTTTTTTTTAAAAGGGTTAAATTGAAAATGCACCCTTCAAAATGAATACCTAAGATGGGACATTTTTACTGTAAAAGATTTTGAAGTTAAGAAATTGTAAACTGAATGATTTTATAATTAGAAAAATTAAACTTAACATTAAAAAATAATTTGATATTGAACTTTTTTTAAATTATAAATAATATTTATTATTATAATAATTATTTGTGAAGCAGAAAATAAAAAGTTTGCATGACTCACAGTTTAATTATATGTGGATGTCTGAATAATTTGAGATTTTGAATCTCTCGTCGAATTTTGCCAACGACATCTAGACTCTTGATTTTTTGACGATTGAGAATCTTTACCGCAACCTTGTGTTTTGTGAGCACATGTTCTCCAACTGTAAAGAAAAATATCAAAATTTTAGGACACAATTTCAACAAAAATTTAATTTTCAACCAAATAGTTGAATTTTCAACCAAAAAAGAAGAATTCTCAACGAAAAATGTAATACCTTTGATGTCAAAATTCTTAATTGAATTTTTTCTAAAATTTTGTAACCTTTCAAAATTGAAAAATTTGGCTTTAAAATCATTTTAAATATTTTATAAAAATGAACTACTCTTCAAAATAAAAAAACGAATTTCCCTGGAATCTCAAGAACAAATTTTATTACCTTAAAACCTATCAAAACCTTTTAAGAGCTTCAACATTTTATTTCAAAATCTTCAAAAATCTACATTTTGTTTAAATTTTTTTAAAATTTTGAATCATTTTTAAAAAAATTTGAAAACTTCTAAATATATTTTAAAATTATTGGAATTTTTCCTCAAATTTGTAAAAAATGCTGCAAAAAAAAATTGAAAATCTTTTAGAATGTTTTGAAATCTTTTGAAATATTTTCTGAAGAATGTGAGGAAAATTTTTTTATCCTCTTGAAATCTTTCAGAATTCTTAATTGAATTTTTTTCTAAAACTTTGTAATCTTTCAAAATTGAGAAATTTGGTTTTAAAATCATTTAAAATATTTTCTAAAAATTAATTATTCTTCAAAATAAAAATGTTAATTTCCCTGGAATCTTAAGAAAGAATTTTATTATCTTAAAACCTATCGAAATCTTTTAAGAGCTTCAAAATCTTCAAAAATCTACATTTGTTTAGGACTTTTTTAATCTTTTCAATTTTTGAATTATTTTACTTTTTTTTTTGAAAACTTCTAAATATCTTTTAAAATTATTGAAATTTAAAAAAAATTCTGCAATAAAAAAAAACTTTTAGAATGACTTAAAATACTTTTTAAATATTTTCTGAAGAATCTGAGGAAAATTTTTTTATTCTCCTGAATCCTTTCAAAATTCTTAATTGAATTTTTTCTAAAATTTTGTAATTTTTCAAAATTGAAAAATTTGGTTTTAAAATCATTTAAAATATTTTCTAAAAATTAATTATTCTTCAAAATGAAAATTTCGATTTCCCTGGAATCTTAAGAAAGAATTTTATTATCTTAAAACCTATCAAAATCTTTTAGGAGCTTCAAAATTTTATTTCAAAATCTTCAAAAATCTATATT
>CAKNYM010048652.1:107161-119068 GCA_932195095.1 Andricus curvator
AAAATTTATCTTCTTTAGATGAAAATCCAACTATTCAGTTGAAAATTAAACTTTCTTAATTAAAAATTAACTTTGTTGTTGAAAATTCTTCTTTTTTGGTAAAAAAATTAATTTTTCAAACTAAAAATTTAACGATTCTATTTTTAGTTAAAAATGTATCTTTTTTAGTTGAACATTTTACTATTTAGTTAAAAACTTAACTTTCATAATTGAAAATTAACTTTGTTGTTGAAAATTATTTTTGTTTGGAAATTAATTTTTTAACTACAAATTTAACTATTCTATTTTTATTTAAAATTTCTTTTTAGTTGAAAATTCAACTATTTAGTTGAAAATTTAACTTTCTTAAATGAAAATTGAATTTGTTGCGAAAATTTCTTCTTTTTTGATAGAAAATTAATTTTTTCTTAACTAAAAATTTAGCTATTATATTTTTATTCAAAATTTCTTTTTAGTTGAAAATTTAACTGTCTTAACTGAAAATTAACTTTGTTCTTGAAAATTCTTCTTTTTTGGTAAACAATTAATTTTTTTGCTAAAAATTTAACTATTGTATTTTTAGTTCAAAATTTATCTTTTTTAGTTGAAAATTCAACTATTTAGTTAGCAATTTAACTTTCTTAATTGAAAATTTCGTTTTTTTTTTAAATTCTTTTTTGGTAAAAATTAATTTTTTTTCTCATCAGTTGAAGCTTTCATCTTTTTGGTTGAAAATTTAATCATTGTGTTAAAAATTAGTTTTTTTTGTTGAAAATTAATTTTTTAAACTGAAAATTGAACTTTTCCATTTTATGTTGAAAAAGACTTTCTGGGTTAAAAATTATTTTTATTTTGTTAAAAATTCGTCTTTTGGTAAAAAATTAATATTTTTGGTGGAAACTAGTTCTTTTTGGTTGAAAATTAAACTTTCGTATTAAAAAATCATTTATTTAGGTTAAAAATTAATTTTTTAAACTGAAAATTGAATTTTTCCTTTTTTTTAAATTGTACTTTTTTGGTTCAAAATTAATTTTTATAACAAAATTTAACTACCTATTCTACTTTGAGTTAAAAAATTATCATTCTTAGTTGAAAATTCGTCTTTTTGGTAAAAAAGAAATTTTATCAGTTTAAACTTCATCTTTTGGTTGAAAATTTAATTATTGTGTTAAAAATTCATTTTTTTTTTTGAAAATTAATTTTTTTTTGCCTGAATTTTAACTATTCTATTTTTGGTTGAAAATTTATTTATTTTTTTTAAATGAAAATTTAACTATTTTATTTTTAGTTAGAAATTTATATATATATATTTTTTTCTTCAACTAATTTGTTGAAAATTTATGTATTTTGTTAAAAATTCGTCTTTTTGGTAAAAAAGAAATCTTATCAGTTAAAACTTCTTCTTTTTGGATAAAAATTTAATCATTGTGTTAAAAATATATATTATTTAGTTGAAAATCCAACTATTTCATTGAAATTTCAACTTTTTTGATTGAAAATTAATTTTCTTGTTAAAAATTCTTCTTTTTCGGTTTAAAAACGAATGTTTTATAAAAAAATTTGAAAAAAAAGTAAAAATTTTTTTTTAATATTTATCAAAATCAGTGGACATTTTCAATATTACTTACTATTGGGCTCTACGAAAAATATAAATCACCATTCTCGACTTTTCAAAACCCTAATTGGGTAATTTTTGTTTGTTATCCAAAATTTTACTAAAATTAATTTGTTTTAAATCAAATCTAAAAGTGTTGCCCAAGACCAAACTTTGAATATTACCGCGCTTTATCCTTATTCCTGATTGGATCATTTTGACGAGTTGTCACGTGTTGAAGATCCTAACCTCAACTGTCAAACTGACGTCTCAAATTTCGCACAAATATCTGCCTCTTGTCAAATAAAATGTAATCGATTAAAATGTGATTAAAATGAGTGTAAAAATAGCTACATTTTATCGTAAACAGTAATTTTTAAGTGCAATTATTGTATAAAAGTGTAAATAATAACCATAAACATGCCAGAAAGGATTGAAATTGGTAAGTAAATAATAAAGATTATTCCTTCGCTATTAATATACTAACTTTACTTATTTTTCTTAATTACCTTTTATTTATTACTTGTTTATTATTGCTTCAAAATTTCATAAAAATTCCTCAATTTATGAAGCCAAAGGGCTACAAAATTACACATAACCTCAAAATTTATTAATAATCTTTAAAATTGTTTATAAAATCGACAAAAATAGCCATATTGCTAAATATAACGAAATTTGAAAACGAATCTAAGTGTAATTTAAAAAAAATAGTTGAATATGTAATTGTTGATTTAAAAATTAGTTACTAGAAATTTTGTGTTTTTCTTTCGTTTTGGATGAAAATTGTAATTTTTATTCAATCTTTATCATTGACGGTTTTATTATTACTTTTTTTCAAAAACAGATTTTTACAAAATAAATTGTTAATAAACTTGTTAAATTTTATTATTTTTTTAAATAAAACTCACACCAATATAATCTGTAAAGTTTGGTCGAAAATTAAAATACATAGGTAGAAAATTAATCCTTTTGGTTAAAAATTAAATTATTTATTTGTTGGCAATTCATTTCTTTTGTATAAAAATTATTTTTTTATCTGAAAATATAGTATTTTGTGGAAATTCATCTATTTCATAATTTTTATTGAGTATTCAATTATTGTGTTAAAAATTCGTATTTTTTAATTGAATTCAACATGTTGAGAATTCGTTTTTTTTCATTCCTTTTTTCAACTGAAAATTTAACTATTCTATTTTTAGTTGAAAATGTATCATTTTTAGTTGAAAATTCAACTTTCCTAATTGAAAATTCAACTTTCCTAATTGAAAATTAACTTTGTTGTGGAAAATTCTTCCTTTTTGGTAGAAAATTAATTTTTTCTTAACTAAAAATTTATCTATTCTATTTTTGGTTGTAAATTTATCTTTTTTAGTTGAAAATTTAACTTTCTTAATTAAAAATTACCTTTGTTTTTGAAAATTCTTATTTTTTGGTAAAAAATTAATTTTTTTTAACTAAAAATTTAACTATTCTATTTTTAGTTGGAACTTTAACTATTCAGTTAAAAACTTAACTTTCATAATGGAAAATTAATTTCGTTGTTGACAGTACTTTTTTTTGTAGAAAATTAATTTTTTTACTACAAATTTAACTACATATTGTATTTTTATTTAAAATTTCTTTTTAGTTGGAAATTCAACTATTTATTTGGAAATTTAACTTTCTTAATTGAAAATTAACTTTTTTGTTGAAAATTGTTGCTTTTTGGTAGAAAATTAATTTTTTAAGCTAAAAATTGAATTATACTATTTTTAGTTGAAAATTTATCTTTTTTAGTTGAAAATTTTGTTTTGTTGTTGAAAATTCTTCTTTTTTGGTAAAAAATTCATATTTTTTCTCATCAGTTGAAGCTTCATCTTTTTGGTTGAAAATTTAATCACTGTGTTAAAAATTGTTCTTTTTTGGTTGAAAATTCAACTATTTTGCTAAAAATTCTTATTTTTTCGTTAAATTCATCTTGTGGTTAATTCGTTTCTTTTTTGTTGAAAATTAAATTTTTTAATTGCAAATTTACTGTTTCATTTTTGGTTGAAAAAGTATTTCTGGCTTAAAAATTAATTTATTTTGTTAAAAATTCGTCTTTTGGTAAAAAATTAATATTTTTGGTGGAAAATAATTATTTTTTGTTGAAAGTGTATCTTTTTAGCTGAAAATTTACCTATTCTCTTTTTGGTGGAAAATTCATGTTCTTTAGTTGAAAATTTACCTGTTGTATTAAAAAATCGTTTATTGAGGTTAAAAATTAATTTTTTAAATTGAAAATTGAATTTTTACATTTTTTTTAAATGTACTTTTTCGTTTTAAAATTAATTTTCTTGACTGACAATTTAATTACCTATTCTATTTTAAGTTAAAAAATTATCTTAGTTGAAAATTCGTCTTTTTGGTAAAAAATAAATCTTATCAGTTTAAACTTCATATTTTGGTTGAAAAATTAATTATTGTGTTAAAAATGCATTTTTTTCAGTTGAAAATTAATTTTTTTACCCTGAATTTTAACTATTCAATTTTTAGTTTAGTTTTTTGGTAACAAATTAATTTTTTTAACTAAAAATTTAACTATCCAGTGGAAAATTCATCTAGTTAGTTGAAAATTTAACTTCTTTAATTGAACATTTCGCTTTTTGTTGAAAATTCTTCTTTTTTGGTAAAAAATTAATTTTTTTACTAAAAAGTTAACTATTATATTTTTAGTTAAAAATGTATCTTTTTTATTTGAAACTGCAACTATTTGATTGAAGGTTCATGTATTTTGTTGAAAATTCCTCTCATTCGATGAAAAATAAATCTCATCAGTTGAAACTTCATCTTTTTGGTTGAAAATTTAATCACTGTGTTAAAAATTCCTTTTTTTTTTGGTTGTAAATTAATTTTTCAACTACAAATTTAACTATTCTATTTTTATTTAAAATTTCTTTTTAGTTGAAAATTCAACTATTTATTTGAAAATTTAACTTTTTTAATTGAAAATTTCGTTTGTTGTTGAAAATTCTTCTTTTCTGGTAAAAAATTTAACTATTGTATTTTTAGTTAAAAATGTATCTTTTTTAGTTGAAAATGCAACTATTTGATTGAAAATTCGTCTCATTCGGTGAAAAAGAAATCTCATCAGTTGAAACTTCATCTTTTTGGTTGAAAATTTAATCATTGTGTTAAAAATTCATTTTTGTAGAAAATTAATCCTTTTGGTTAAAAATTAAATTATTTGTCTGTTGGAAATTCGTTTCTTTTGTATTAAAATTAATTTTTTATCTGAAAATATAGCTATTGAGAATTCGTTTTTTGTTAAATCAGTTTTTTTTAACTGAAAATTTAACTATGTATTCTATTTTTATTTAAGAATTTATCATTTTAATTGAAAATTCAACTATTTTGTTGAAAATTGAACTTTCTTGTTAAAAATTCTTCTTTTCTGGTTTAAAAAACAACTTTTTTTTAACATTTGACTTTTTAGATTGAAAACTTACCTATTTTGTTATTGTCATCAGCGGTTTTCTTTTTTTCCCCCATAAAAAGATTTATACAAAATAAATTGTTAATAAACGTTTTAAATTTTATATATTTTTTTAATAAAACACACCAATATAATCTGTCAAGTTTGGTCGAAAATTAAACTTCATAGGTAGAAAATTAATCTTTTTTGTTAAAAATTAAATTACTTATCTAAAAATATAACTGTTCTGTTGGAAATTCGTTTTTTTTTGTATAAAAATTAATTTTTTTACAGAAAATATAGCTATTCCATTTTTGATTGAAATTTTCTCCCATATAAGTTGAAAATTGAACTAGTTGGTTGAAAATTCATGTGTTTCGTGGAAATTCATCTATTTGTGTAGGAAATTATTCTTGTTTGTTGAAAATTAATCATTTTTATTGAGGATTCAATTATTGTCATAAAAATTCGTATTTTTTAGTTGAACTCAACATGTTGAGAATTCGTTTTTTTTTAATTACTTTTTTTTAACTGAAAATTTAACTATTCTATTTTTAATTAAAAATTCTAATTTTATTTAAAAATGTATCTTTCTTAGTTGAAAAATTCAATTATTTGGTTGAAAATTCATGTAATTTGTCGAGAAGTCGTCTTTTTTGGTAAAAAAGAGATTTTTTCAGTTGAAACTACATCTTTTGGGTTGAAAATTTAATCATTGTGTTAAAAATTATTTTTTTTTATTTGTTGAAAATTAATTTTTTAACTGAAAATTTAAATGTTCTATTTTTATTTAAAAATTTACCTTTTTAGTTGAAAATTCATTTTATTTGGTTCAAAATTAATTGTCTTAACTGAAAATGTAGCTACTTATTCCATTTTAAGTTAAAAATTTATCTTTTTTAGTTGAAAATTCTGCTATTTGTATGAAAATTCATGTATTTTGTTGAAAATTCGTCTTTTTTGATGATAAAGAAATTTCATCAGTTTTGGATGTAATTTATTGTATTTTTTTATTTCCTTTTACTGTTATATAAAAAATTATTCTTTTCTGCTTTAAAATTCATTTTTTTCGTTTCCGATTAAACTTTATTGTTTATTAGTTGAAAACTAGACTTTTTGGTTGAAAATTCATCTTTGTAGGTTGAAAATTCGACTATTTTGTTGAAAATTCATTTTATTTGGTTCAAAATTAATTGTCATAACTGAAAATTTAACTACCTATTCTACATTAAGTTAAAAATTTATCTTTTTTAGTTGAAACTTCATCTTTTTGGTTAAAAATTAATGTATTTTTATGAAAATTGGTCTTTTTGGTAAAAAGAAATCTCATCAGTTGAAAATTCATCTTTCCGGTTGAAAATTTAATCATTGTGTTGGAAATTCGTTTTTTTATTTGTTGAAAATTAATTTTTTAACTGAAAATTTAACTATTCTATTTTTGGTTAGAAATGTATATTTTTTAGTTGAAAATTTAACTGTTCTCTTTTTTGTTGAAAATGTAACTTTTTTAATTGAAAATTCAACTATTTGATTGAAAACTCATGTATTTTGTTTCTGCTTTAAAATTCAATTTTTTCGTTTCCGATTAAAGTTTATTGTTTGTAAAATAGACTTTTTGGTTGAAACTTCATCTTTGTAGCTTGAAAATTCGACTATTCTGTTTAAAATTAATTTTATTTGGTTCAAAACAATTTTCTTAACTGAAAATTTAAGACCTATTTTCTTTAAGTTAAAAATTTATCTTTTTTAGTTGAAAATGCAACTATTTGGTTGACAATTCATGTATTTTGTTGAAAATTATTATTTTTTTGGTCAAAATGAAATCTTATCAGTTGAAACATCATCTTTTTGATTAAAAATTCATGTATTTTGTTGAAAATTTGTCTTTTTGGTAAAAAGAAAACTTACCAGGTGAAACTTCATCTTTTCGGTTGAAAATTTAATCATTGTGAAAATTAATTTTTTAACTGAAAATTCAACTATTCTTTTTTTAGTAGAAAATTCAACTATTTGATTGAAAACTCATGTATTTTGTTGAAAATTTGTCTTTTTTGATGAAAAAGAAATTTCATCAGTTTTGGTTGTAATTTATTGTATTTTTTTCAATTTTCCTCGACTGTTGTATAAAGAATTAGTTTTTTGTTTGAAAACTAGATTTTTTGGTTCAAAATTCATCTTTGTAGGTTGAAAATTCAACTATTTGGATTTTTTTTTAATTTTGTTCAAAAATCGGATTTTTTGGGTTAAAAATCAACTTTTCTGTTGAAAATTCATTTTTTAGGTTTCAAAGTCAACGGTTTTCTAAAGTATTCGACTTTTTCACTAGAAAACTCAACTCAACTGTTGAAAATTCATCTCTTTGGTATAAAATTTATTCTGTTGGTAAATTCAACTATTTTATTAAAAATGCGATACATTTCAACTTGAATTCTTAGAAATTAAAATCATTTCATACCAAATTTAATATGATACCTGGATTAATTTGTTTTTAAAGAATTTATTACCCTATTTTTGTGAAAAATCATCCAATTTCCCCTGTTTAGAGATAATTTTGGGCTCTGAAGTCTATAACGCATTTTTACATTTTAGGTGTGATTCCTCAAGATTTGAGGCATGAAGAGACAATTATTCAAATATCGGATGCTTTGGATAATCTGGAATCGGCCATGTCTCACATTTTTGATTGTATAAATTCCCGAATATCTGACAATGTAAAAAGGTTCGTTTTTTTGGCAAAATTTTTCAAAAACTGCGAAACTTTTCATTTAAAATGAGCTCCTGACATCACAAATTGCTTCTTTTCCAGACTCGATACGATAAAAAGCAGAGCTGAGAAGGTCCAGGGCCAAATGGAATATCTCCAAACAAATTTGAGTCTGAAAGCTGTGAAAATGTACTCGGCTGCAAAATATCCAGCCAGTCACACCTACAAAGAATATACGACGATCCTGAAATCGAATCCAAAGAAAGTGGATTCGACGTCGATTTACAAAAGTCCAGTTCCCATCGCTGATACTCTCGATATGCATTTAACAACCGGAAGTAAAACTGAAGATGGACAGTATGCAGCAAATATTAATATCCAAGAAAAACTACAATTCTACTACGTAAAGTCAAAACCTTACAGTCGAATTCCCGAAGGAGCGAATCAGGACGGAATCATTCCTGGGGCATCTTCCGTCAGTGCACTTTTGCTCTTCAACAGTTGTAAATCGAAAGAAAATCGTTCGCATGGAGCAAATCAAAATAAGGATAAAGAACTCGAAGACGCGCCTGACTCTATTCTTCAACCCTGGCAATATTCCAATGTAGAGTCGCCCTCTTCTTATTTATACGCACCAACTTTGGGAGAGGTAATTTTAATTTTTAATTTTTAGGGGTGGAAGATCTTAGACATGAACAATTTTTACTAACAAAATAATTAATCCAAATAGTTGAACTTTCTATCAAAAAGATTAACTTTTAACTGAGAATATTAATTTTCAACAAAAAAAAAACGGATTTTCAACAAAAAGATTTTCAACAAAATGGTTACATTCTAAACCAAATAAATTAATTTTCAACTAAAAAGATTAATGTTTAACTAAATAGTTGAATTTATATCCAAAAAGATAAATTTTGAATCAAAAATGAAATAGCTACATTTGCAGTGAAAATATTAATTTTCAACAAAAAGAAAACGAATTTTCGACAAATTAGTTAAATTTTAAACAAACAAAAAAATAATTAAAAAAATGATGAATATTTAACAAAAAAGAGGAATTTCTAACCAAATAGTTACTCAGATATTTAAATAGATGAATGTTCAACAAAATACATACATTTTTAAACAAGTACTTGGATTTTCAACTAAAAAGTATTAATTTTCAACCAAAAAATAAACACCAATCTTCATCAAAATAGTTAAAAATTTTAACCAAACAAATTTTTATCTACAAAGATTAATTTCTAACCAAATACTTATATTTATAACAAAAAAAATGAATTTTCAACCAATAAAATTAATTTTCTACCCAAAAAAACTTTTTAAAATAAAAATGGAATAATTATTATATAAATTTTTAACAAAATATTTGGATTTTCAGCTAAAAAGTATTAATGGTTAACCAAAAATAGAATAGTTACATTTTCAGTTAAAAAAGATAATTTTCAAACAAAAAATAAACACGAATTTTCAACAAAATAGTTACATTTTCAACCAAATAAATTAATTTTCAACTAATAAGATGAATTTTTAACCAAATAGTTAGATTTATAACAAAAAAGATGAATTTTCAAACCATAACATTAATTTGCTACCCAAAAAGACGCGAATTTTCAACAAAATAGTTAAATTTTGCAACCAAATAAACAAATTTTTATGTAAAAAGATTAATTTTCAATCAAATATTAAATTTATAACAGAAAAGATGAATTTTTAACCAATAAAATTAACGTTTAACACAAAAAGGCTTTTTCAACTAATAATGGAATAGTTATTATATAAATTTTCAACCAAAAATGGAATAGCTACATTTTCAGTTTAAAAATTAATTTTCAAAAAAAAAAAAACACGAATTTTCAACAAAATAGTCAAATCTTTAACCAAATAAATAATTTTTTATGAAAAACATTATTTTTAACCAAGTACTTTGATTTATAACAAAAAAGATGAATTTTCAACCAAGAAAATTAATTTTGTACCCAAGAAGCCTTTTTCAACTAAAAATGAAATAGTTACTATATAAGTTTTCAACAAAATACTTGGATTTTCAATTAAAAAGTATTAATTTTCAACCAAAAATGGAATAGTTAATTTTTCAGTTAAAAAAATTAATTTTCAACAAAAAATAAACACGAATTTTTAACAAAATAAATGAATTTTCCACTAATAAGATGAATTTTTAACCAGGAAGATTTATTTTTCATCAAATAGTTGAATTTATAACCAAAAATATAAATTTTAAATCAAAAATGAAATAGCTACATTTGCAGTTCAAAATATTAATTTTCAACAAAAAGAAAACGAATTTTCAACAAATTAGTTCAATAAAAAAAAAATTAATTTCAACGAAAATGATGAATCTTCAACCAAAAAAATTAATTTTTAACCACATAATTAACCAAATAGTTAAAAAAGACCAATGTTCAACAAAATACGTAAATTTTCAACAAAATACTTGGATTTTCAACTATAAAAGATTAAATATCTACCAAAAATGGAATAGTTACATTTTCAGTTAAAAAAATTAAATTTAAACCGAAGAAACACGAATTTTCAACAAAATAGTTCAGTTTACAACCAAATAAATGAATGTTCAAATACAGAGAATAATATTCAACCAAATAGTTGAATTTATAACAAAAAAGATTAATTTTCAACCAAGAAAATGAATTTCCTACCCAAGAAGTCTTTTTAACTAAAAATGGAATAGTTATTATATAAATTTTCAACGACATACTTGAATATTCTACTAGAACAGATTAATTTCCAACCAAAAATGGAATATTAACATTTTTAGTTAAAAAAATTAATTTTAAACAACAACAAAAACACGAATTTTCAACAAAATAGTTTCGTTTTCAAAAAAATAAATGAATTTTTATATCAAAAGAATAAGTTTCAACTAAATAGTTGAATCTATAACAAAAAAGATGAATTTTCAACCAAGTACTGGGATTTTCAACTAAAAAGTATTAATTTTCAACCAAAAAATAAACACGAATTTTCAACAAAATGGTTGAAATTTCAACGAAATAAACAAATTTTTATCTAAAAAGACTAATTTATAACCAAGTAGTTAGATTTATAACAAAAAAGATGAATTTTCAACCAATAAAATTAATTTTCTACACAAAAAGCCTTTTTCAACTAAAAATTGAATAGTTATATAAATTTTCAACAAAATACTTGAATATTCTACTAAAAAAGATTAATTTTGAACCAAGAAGAATAGCTACATTTTCAACAAAATAGTTACATTTTCAACTACATAAATGAATTTTCAACTAAAAAGGTTAATTTTTAACCAAATAGTTGATTTTTCAGCCAAAAAGATAAATATTGAGACAAAAATGAAATAACCACATATGAAGTTCAAAAAATTAATTTTCAACAAAAAGAAACAGAATTTTCAACAAATTATTTAAATTGTCAACCAAAAAAATTAATTTCAACCAAAATGATGAATTTTCAACCAAAAAAAAATGTATTTTTAACCACATAGTTAACCGAATAGTTAAAAGACGAATTTTCAACAAAATACTTGGACTTTCAACTAAAAAAGATTAATTTTTAACAAAAAATGAAATAGTTACATTTTCAGTTAAAAAAATTAATTTTCAACAAAAAATAAACACGAATTTTCCACAAAATAGTTGCATTTTCAACCAAATAAATGAATTTTCAACTAATAAGATGAATTTTTAACCAAATAGTTAGATTTATAACAAAAAAGATGAATTTTCAACCCATAAAGTTAATTTTCTACCCAAAAAGACTTTTTCAACTAAAAATGGAATAGTTATTATATAAATTTTTAACAGAATACTTGGATTTTCTACTAAAACAGATTAATTTTCAACCAAAAATGGAATAGTTACAATTTCAGTTTAAAAAATGAATTTTCAACAACAAAAACACGAATTTTCAACAAAATAGTTCAGTTTTCAACTAAATAAATGAATTTTCAAATAAAAAGAACAATTTTTAACCAAATAGTTGAAATTATAACAAAAAAGATTAATTTTCAACCAAAAAGAATAGTTACATTTTCAACTACAGAAATGAATTTTTAACTAAGAAGATTAATTTTTAACCAAATAGTTGAATTTTCAGCCAAAAAGATAAATATTGGAAGAAAAATGAAATAGCTACATATGAAGTTCAAAAAATTAATTTTCAACAAAAAGAAACCGAATT
>CAKNYM010048652.1:130748-144415 GCA_932195095.1 Andricus curvator
TTATATAATAATTATTCCATTTTTAGTTGAAAAAGGCTTTTTGGGGTTGAAAATTAATTTTATTGGTTGAAAATTCATCTTTTTTGTTATAAATCAAACTATTTGATTAAAAATTAATGTTTTTAGATAAAATTTTATTTATTTTGTTAAAAAATTATCTTTTTGTTGAAAATTGGTGTCTTTTTATTGAAAATTATTTTTTTCAAACTGAAAATGTAATTATTCCATTTCTGGCTGAAAAAGTCTTTTTGAGTAGAAAAGTACTTTTCTTAGTTGAAAAGTCATCTATTTTTTTATAAATTTAACTATTTGGTTGCAAATTAATCTTTCTAGTTGACAATTCATCTATTTGATGGAAAATTGAACTATTTTGTTGGAAATTAATGTTTTTTCGGTTGAAAATTAATTTTTTTTGTTTGGAAATTCATCTTTTTTGTTATACATTTAACTATTTGGTTGCAAATTAATTTTTCTAGTTGAGAATTCATCTATTTGGTGGAAAATTGAACCATTTTGTTGAAAATTCTTGTTTTTTCGGTTCAGAATTAATTTTTTAAATTGAAAATGTAACTATTCAATTTTTGGTTGAAAATTTATATAATAACATCCATTATTATCTTTGTTGCTTGAAAATGATCTTTTTTGTTGAAAATTCATGTTTGTAGGTTGAAAATTCGCCTTTTTTTTCCTAAAAAGGAACTTTTTAGATTGAAAACTCATCTTTTTAGCTTGAAATTTCAACTATTTTGTTGAAAATTCACTTTTTGGTTTGAAAATTTGACCATTTGATTAAAATTCATCTTTGTAGGTTAAAAATTCCCCTTTTTTGTTCAAAAATATAAATTATTCAACCAAAAATGAAATAGTTACATTTTTAGTTTAAAAAATTAATTTTTAACAAAAGAAAAACACGAGTTTTCAACAAAATATTTAAATTTTCAATCTACTAAATAAATTTTTGTTGAAAAATCATCTTTGTAGGATTCTCCTTTTTTGTTCAAAAAAATACTTTTTTAGGTTGAAAATTCGTCTTTTTAGATTGAAGTATGAACTATTTTGTTGAAAATTCACTTTTTTGTTTGAAAATTTGACCATTTGATTAAAATTCATCTTTGTATGTTAAAAATTCCCCTGTTGAAAATTCGTGTTTTTTGGATAAACATTAATTTTTGAAATTGAAAATGTAACTATTCCATTTTTGGTTGAAGATTAATCGTTTTAGTTGAAAATTCAAGTATTTGGCTGCAAATTTATATAATAACTATTCCTGTTTTAGTTGAAAAAGTCTTTTTGAGTAAAAAATTAATTTTCTTGTTTGAAAATTCATCCTTTTTGTTATAAATTTAACTATTTGTTAAAAAATTAATCTTTCTAGTTGACGATTCATCTATTTGGTGGAAAATTGAACTATTTTGTTGAAAATTCGTGTTTTTTCGGTTGAGAATTAATTTTTTTAATTGAAAATGTAACTATTCAATTTTTGGTTGAAAATTAATCTTTTTTAGTTAAAAGCTTAAGTATTTGGGTGAAAATTTATATAATAAAATTCATTATTATATAAAAATATATGATAAAAATGTTATTTTTTGTTGACAATTCATCTTTGTAGGATTCGCCTTTTTGCTTAAAAAGGAACTTTTTAAATCGAAAACTCATCTTTTTAGCTTGAAACTTCAACTATTTTGTTGAAAATTCACTTTTTTGTTTGAAAATTTGACCATTTGATTAAAATTCATCTTTGTAGGTTCAAAATTCCCCTTTTTTGTTAAAAAAATACTTTTTTTAGTGGAAAATCCATCTTTTTAGATTGAAATATCAACTATTTTGTTGAAAATTAACTTTTTTGTTTGAAAATTTTACTATTTGTCAGTAAATTCATGTATATTGTTAAAATTTCGTCTTTTTAATTAGAAAATTAATCCTAATGTTGAAAATTCATGTTTTTTGGTTGGAAATTTAACTCTTTATTTAAAAAAATTGTTTAATGTTAATTTTCAACAAAATAGTTCAGTTTTCAACCAAATAAATGAATTTTCAAATAAAAAGAATAATTTTTAACCAAATAGTTGAATTTATAACAAAAAAGATGAATTTTCAACCAAGAAAATTAATTTCTACCCAAAAAGATAAGTTTTTAAAAATATATAATAAAGTTTAAAAAATAAATTGTTAACAAACCAAAAAAACACGAATTTTCAACAAAATATCTAAATTTTCAATATACTAAATAAATTTTTAACTAAAAATATTTATTTTTAACCAAATAGTTGAATTTATAACCAAAAAGATAAATTTAAAAAAAAATGAAATAGCTACATTTGCAGTTCAAAATATTAATTTGCAACAAAAAGAAAACGAATTTTCAACAAATTAGTTAAATTTTCAACCGAAAAAACACTGATTATCAACAAAATAGTTCAATTTTCCAGCAATAGATGACTTTTCAACCAAGAAAATTAATTTTCTATCCAAAAAGACTTTTTCAACCAGAAATTGAATAGTTACATTTTCAGTTAAAAAAATTAATTTTCAATAAAAAAACACCAATTTTCAACAAAAGAGTTTACTTTTCAAAAAAATAAATAAACTTTTATCGAAAAACATTAATTTTTAACCAAATAGTTTGATTTATAATAAAAAAGATGAATTTTCAACCAAAAATGAAATAGTTACATTTTCAGTTTAAAAATGAATTTTCAACAAAAAAAAACACATTTTCAAAAAAATAGTTAAAATTTAATAGTTGAAAATTCATGTTCTTTGTTAAAAATTCGTCTCTTTTGGTCGAAAACTCATCTTCTTGGTTGAAAATTCATCCCTTTGGATTAAAAATGCAGATGTTTAGATATAAATTAATCTCGTTTGTTTGAGGATTTAACAATTTGGTGGAAAATTTAACTATTCAGTTGAAAAGTATTTTTTTGTTGTTAAAAATTAAACTATTTTTATGAAAATTTTACTTTTTGGTAGAAAAATTAATTTTTGTTTGTTAAAAAAGCATATATTTTCGGGTTGAAAATTCAACCCTTTTGTAGTTAAATCGTCTTTTCGGCTTTAAAATTCAGCAATGTTGAAAATTGATGTACTTTTTTGAAAGTTCATCTTTTTGTTTGAAAATTTAACTATTTAATTAAAAATTCATATTTTTTAATTGAAAATTCATCTACTTGGTTGAAAGTTGAACTAGTTTGTTAAAAATTCATATTTTTCGAAGATTCACCTCTTTAGTTGCAAATTTAACTGTTCATAAAATCAATCTTCTGTGTTAAAATATCATCTTTTGGGATGAATTCTTTTGCTGAAAATTCATTTTTTTTAAGATTCATAATTTCATTTGAATTGGTTAAGAATTCAACTTTTTCGTAAAAAATGTGTCTTTTTTGACTGAAAATGATATTTTTTGTTGAAAATTCATCTTTTCAGGTTGAAAATTCGCTCTTTTTTGGCTTAAAAATGAACTTTTTAGTTTGAAAATTGATCATTTTAGACTTAAATTTCAACTATTGTGTTGAAAATTAACTTTTTAGTTGAAAATTTATTTCTTTGTTGAAAATTAACTGTTATGCTTCAAAATTTGACCATTTGGTTTAAAATTTATATTTTTAGGTTGAAAATTCAACTAATTGGTTAAAAATTCAACTACTTGGTTAAGAATTCAACTTTTTTGTAAAAAATTTATTTTTTCTGACTGAAAATGATATTTTTTGTTGAAAATGTATTGCTTGAAAATGATTTTTGTTGTTGAAAATTCATCTTTGCAGGTTGAAAATTCGCTTTTTTTGCTTAAAAATGAACTTTTTAGTTTTAAAATTCATCTTTTTAGATTGAAATGTCAACTATTTTTTTGAAAATTAACTTTTTATTTGAAAATTTATTTATTTGGTTGGATATATATAGGCTGCAAATTTGTGTAATAACTATTCCTTTTTTAGTTGAAAAAGTCTTTTTGAGTAGAAAATTAATTTTATTGTTTGAAAATTCATCTTTTTTGTTATAAATTAATCTGTCTAGTTGAGAATTCATATATTTGGTGGAAAATTGAACTTTTTTTTTTAACATTCGTATTTTTTGATAGAAAATTAATCTTCTTGGTTGAAAATTAATCTTTCTTAGTTAAAAGCTTAAGTATTTGATTTAAAATTTATATAATAAAATCCATTATTATATAAAAACATATTATAAAAATGTTTTTCTTTTCTTGAAAATTCTTCTTTGTATGTTCAAAATTCAATTACTTGGTTAAAAATTCAACTGTTTTGTAAAAAATTTCTCTCTTTTGATTGAAAATGATATTTTTTCTTGAAAATTCATCTTTGTAGGATGAAAATTCGCTTTTTTTGCTTCGAAATGATATTTTTGGTTGAAAATTCATCTTTGTAGGTTGAAAACTCAAGTAATTGTTTAAAAATTCAAGTACTTCGTTAAAAATTCAACTGTTTTGTAGAAAATTTCTCTCTTTTGATTGAAAATGATATTTTTTTTTGAAAATTCATTTTTGTAGTTTGAAAGTTCGTATTTTTTGCTCAAAAAGGATCTTTTTAATTTGTAAATTCATCTTTTTAGATTTAAATTTTAACTTTTTTTTGAAGATTACCAGTTTTATTTGAAAATTTGACCATTTGGTTCAAATTCATCTTTGTTGGTTGAAAATTCAACTACTTGGTTAAAAATTCAACTGTTTTGTAAAAAATTTATCTCTTTTGATTGAAAATGATATTTTTTCTTGAAAATTCATCTTTGTAGGATGCAAATTAACTTTTTAGTTGAAAATGTAAATATTTGGTTGAAAATTCGTGTTTTTTTGTTGTTAAAAATTAATTTTTTAAACTGAAAATGTAACTATTCCATTTTTGGTAGAAGATTAATCTTTTTTAGTTGTAAATTAAAGTATTTGGCTGCAAATTTATAGAATAACTATTCCTTTTTCAGTTGAAAAAGTCTTTTTGAGTAGAAAATTAATTTTCTTAGTTGAAAATTCATCTTTTCTGTTATAAATTTAACTATTTGGTTAAAAATTAATCTTTCTAGTTGACAATTCATCTATTTGGTGGAAAATCGAACTATTTTGTTGAAAATTCGTGTTTTTTCGGTTGAGAATTAATTTTTTTGATTGAAATTGTAACTATTGAATTTTTGGTTGAAAATTATTCTTTTTTAGTTGAATATACAAGTATTTAGTTAAGAATATATGTACATATTTTGTTTAACATTCGTATTTTTTGATAGAAAATTAATCTTTTTTAGTTAAAAGCTTAAGTATTTGTTTGAAAATTTATATAATAACATCCATTATTATATGAAAATATATTATAAAAATGTTATTTTTTGTTGAAAATTCGCCTTTTTTGCTTAAAAAGGAACTTTTTAGATTGAAATTTCAACTATTTTGTTTAAAATTAACTTTTTTGTTTGAAAATTTTACTGTTTATCAGTAAATTCATGTATTTTGTTGAAAATTCGTCTTTTTAATTAGAAAATTATTCCTATTTGTTGAAAATTCATGTTTTTTGGTTGGAAATATAACTATTTATTATAAAAAATTGTTTACATTTAAAAATTCAACTACTGGGTTGAAAGTTGACCTAGTGTGTAAAAAATGCACATTTTTTTAAGATTCACCTTTTTGGTTTAAACTTGAAATTTTAGGAATTTAAAGTGTTTCATATTGCATTTAATTTGGTATTTACATGAATTAAATTAAACAATTTTTATGAAAATTTAACTTTTTGCTAGAAAATTAACTTTTTTTAAAAGAATCATATTTTTGGGTTGAAAATTCAATCATTTTGAGAATAATTCGTCCTTTCGGCTTTAAAATTAAAAAAATTTGTTGAAAATTCGTGTTTTTTCGGTTGAGAATTAATTTTTTGAATTGAAAATGTAACTATTCAATTTTTGGTTGAAAATTAATCTTTTTTAGTTAAAAGCTTAAGTATTTGGTTGAAAATTTATATAATAGCATACATTATTATATAAAAATATATTATAAAAATGTTATTTTTTGTTGAAAATTCGTCTTCGTTGCTTGAAAATGATCTTTTTTGTTGAAAATTCATCTTAGTAGGTGGAAAATTCGCCTTTTTTGCTTAAAAAGGAACTTTTTAGATTGAAAACTCATCGTTTTAGCTTGAAATTTCAACTATTTTGTTGAAAATTCACTTTTTTGTTTGGAAATTTTTTGCTATTTGGCAGTAAGTTCATGTATTTTGTTGAAAATTCGTCTTTATAATTAGAAAATTAATCTTGTTCAAAATTCGAGTTTTTTGGTTGGCTGTATTTTGTTGAAAATTCGTCTTTTTAATTAGAAAATTAATCTTATTTGTTGAAAATTCGTGTTTTTTGGTTGGAAATTTAACTATTTATATAAAAAAATGGTTTAAATTTAATTTTCAACACAATGTTTTTTGTTTAAAATTCATCTCTGTAGGATAAAAATTCCCCTTTATGTTCAAAAAAGACTTTTTTACTTTGAAAATTTATCTTTTTAGATTGAAATATCAACTATTTTGTTGAAAATTAACTTTTTTGTTTGAAAATTTTACTATTTGTCAGTAAATTCATGTATATTGTTAAAATTTCGTCTTTTTAATTAGAAAATTAATCCTAATGTTGAAAATTCATGTTTTTTGGTTGGAAATTTAACTCTTTATTTAAAAAAATTGTTTAATGTTAATTTTCAACAAAATAGTTCAGTTTTCAACCAAATAAATGAATTTTCAAATAAAAAGAATAATTTTTAACCAAATAGTTGAATTTATAACAAAAAAGATGAATTTTCAACCAAGAAAATTAATTTCTACCCAAAAAGATAAGTTTTTAAAAATATATAATAAAGTTTAAAAAATAAATTGTTAACAAACCAAAAAAACACGAATTTTCAACAAAATATCTAAATTTTCAATATACTAAATAAATTTTTAACTAAAAATATTTATTTTTAACCAAATAGTTGAATTTATAACCAAAAAGATAAATTTAAAAAAAAATGAAATAGCTACATTTGCAGTTCAAAATATTAATTTGCAACAAAAAGAAAACGAATTTTCAACAAATTAGTTAAATTTTCAACCGAAAAAACACTGATTATCAACAAAATAGTTCAATTTTCCAGCAATAGATGACTTTTCAACCAAGAAAATTAATTTTCTATCCAAAAAGACTTTTTCAACCAGAAATTGAATAGTTACATTTTCAGTTAAAAAAATTAATTTTCAATAAAAAAACACCAATTTTCAACAAAAGAGTTTACTTTTCAAAAAAATAAATAAACTTTTATCGAAAAACATTAATTTTTAACCAAATAGTTTGATTTATAATAAAAAAGATGAATTTTCAACCAAAAATGAAATAGTTACATTTTCAGTTTAAAAATGAATTTTCAACAAAAAAAAACACATTTTCAAAAAAATAGTTAAAATTTAATAGTTGAAAATTCATGTTCTTTGTTAAAAATTCGTCTCTTTTGGTCGAAAACTCATCTTCTTGGTTGAAAATTCATCCCTTTGGATTAAAAATGCAGATGTTTAGATATAAATTAATCTCGTTTGTTTGAGGATTTAACAATTTGGTGGAAAATTTAACTATTCAGTTGAAAAGTATTTTTTTGTTGTTAAAAATTAAACTATTTTTATGAAAATTTTACTTTTTGGTAGAAAAATTAATTTTTGTTTGTTAAAAAAGCATATATTTTCGGGTTGAAAATTCAACCCTTTTGTAGTTAAATCGTCTTTTCGGCTTTAAAATTCAGCAATGTTGAAAATTGATGTACTTTTTTGAAAGTTCATCTTTTTGTTTGAAAATTTAACTATTTAATTAAAAATTCATATTTTTTAATTGAAAATTCATCTACTTGGTTGAAAGTTGAACTAGTTTGTTAAAAATTCATATTTTTCGAAGATTCACCTCTTTAGTTGCAAATTTAACTGTTCATAAAATCAATCTTCTGTGTTAAAATATCATCTTTTGGGATGAATTCTTTTGCTGAAAATTCATTTTTTTTAAGATTCATAATTTCATTTGAATTGGTTAAGAATTCAACTTTTTCGTAAAAAATGTGTCTTTTTTGACTGAAAATGATATTTTTTGTTGAAAATTCATCTTTTCAGGTTGAAAATTCGCTCTTTTTTGGCTTAAAAATGAACTTTTTAGTTTGAAAATTGATCATTTTAGACTTAAATTTCAACTATTGTGTTGAAAATTAACTTTTTAGTTGAAAATTTATTTCTTTGTTGAAAATTAACTGTTATGCTTCAAAATTTGACCATTTGGTTTAAAATTTATATTTTTAGGTTGAAAATTCAACTAATTGGTTAAAAATTCAACTACTTGGTTAAGAATTCAACTTTTTTGTAAAAAATTTATTTTTTCTGACTGAAAATGATATTTTTTGTTGAAAATGTATTGCTTGAAAATGATTTTTGTTGTTGAAAATTCATCTTTGCAGGTTGAAAATTCGCTTTTTTTGCTTAAAAATGAACTTTTTAGTTTTAAAATTCATCTTTTTAGATTGAAATGTCAACTATTTTTTTGAAAATTAACTTTTTATTTGAAAATTTATTTATTTGGTTGGATATATATAGGCTGCAAATTTGTGTAATAACTATTCCTTTTTTAGTTGAAAAAGTCTTTTTGAGTAGAAAATTAATTTTATTGTTTGAAAATTCATCTTTTTTGTTATAAATTAATCTGTCTAGTTGAGAATTCATATATTTGGTGGAAAATTGAACTTTTTTTTTTAACATTCGTATTTTTTGATAGAAAATTAATCTTCTTGGTTGAAAATTAATCTTTCTTAGTTAAAAGCTTAAGTATTTGATTTAAAATTTATATAATAAAATCCATTATTATATAAAAACATATTATAAAAATGTTTTTCTTTTCTTGAAAATTCTTCTTTGTATGTTCAAAATTCAATTACTTGGTTAAAAATTCAACTGTTTTGTAAAAAATTTCTCTCTTTTGATTGAAAATGATATTTTTTCTTGAAAATTCATCTTTGTAGGATGAAAATTCGCTTTTTTTGCTTCGAAATGATATTTTTGGTTGAAAATTCATCTTTGTAGGTTGAAAACTCAAGTAATTGTTTAAAAATTCAAGTACTTCGTTAAAAATTCAACTGTTTTGTAGAAAATTTCTCTCTTTTGATTGAAAATGATATTTTTTTTTGAAAATTCATTTTTGTAGTTTGAAAGTTCGTATTTTTTGCTCAAAAAGGATCTTTTTAATTTGTAAATTCATCTTTTTAGATTTAAATTTTAACTTTTTTTTGAAGATTACCAGTTTTATTTGAAAATTTGACCATTTGGTTCAAATTCATCTTTGTTGGTTGAAAATTCAACTACTTGGTTAAAAATTCAACTGTTTTGTAAAAAATTTATCTCTTTTGATTGAAAATGATATTTTTTCTTGAAAATTCATCTTTGTAGGATGCAAATTAACTTTTTAGTTGAAAATGTAAATATTTGGTTGAAAATTCGTGTTTTTTTGTTGTTAAAAATTAATTTTTTAAACTGAAAATGTAACTATTCCATTTTTGGTAGAAGATTAATCTTTTTTAGTTGTAAATTAAAGTATTTGGCTGCAAATTTATAGAATAACTATTCCTTTTTCAGTTGAAAAAGTCTTTTTGAGTAGAAAATTAATTTTCTTAGTTGAAAATTCATCTTTTCTGTTATAAATTTAACTATTTGGTTAAAAATTAATCTTTCTAGTTGACAATTCATCTATTTGGTGGAAAATCGAACTATTTTGTTGAAAATTCGTGTTTTTTCGGTTGAGAATTAATTTTTTTGATTGAAATTGTAACTATTGAATTTTTGGTTGAAAATTATTCTTTTTTAGTTGAATATACAAGTATTTAGTTAAGAATATATGTACATATTTTGTTTAACATTCGTATTTTTTGATAGAAAATTAATCTTTTTTAGTTAAAAGCTTAAGTATTTGTTTGAAAATTTATATAATAACATCCATTATTATATGAAAATATATTATAAAAATGTTATTTTTTGTTGAAAATTCGCCTTTTTTGCTTAAAAAGGAACTTTTTAGATTGAAATTTCAACTATTTTGTTTAAAATTAACTTTTTTGTTTGAAAATTTTACTGTTTATCAGTAAATTCATGTATTTTGTTGAAAATTCGTCTTTTTAATTAGAAAATTATTCCTATTTGTTGAAAATTCATGTTTTTTGGTTGGAAATATAACTATTTATTATAAAAAATTGTTTACATTTAAAAATTCAACTACTGGGTTGAAAGTTGACCTAGTGTGTAAAAAATGCACATTTTTTTAAGATTCACCTTTTTGGTTTAAACTTGAAATTTTAGGAATTTAAAGTGTTTCATATTGCATTTAATTTGGTATTTACATGAATTAAATTAAACAATTTTTATGAAAATTTAACTTTTTGCTAGAAAATTAACTTTTTTTAAAAGAATCATATTTTTGGGTTGAAAATTCAATCATTTTGAGAATAATTCGTCCTTTCGGCTTTAAAATTAAAAAAATTTGTTGAAAATTCGTGTTTTTTCGGTTGAGAATTAATTTTTTGAATTGAAAATGTAACTATTCAATTTTTGGTTGAAAATTAATCTTTTTTAGTTAAAAGCTTAAGTATTTGGTTGAAAATTTATATAATAGCATACATTATTATATAAAAATATATTATAAAAATGTTATTTTTTGTTGAAAATTCGTCTTCGTTGCTTGAAAATGATCTTTTTTGTTGAAAATTCATCTTAGTAGGTGGAAAATTCGCCTTTTTTGCTTAAAAAGGAACTTTTTAGATTGAAAACTCATCGTTTTAGCTTGAAATTTCAACTATTTTGTTGAAAATTCACTTTTTTGTTTGGAAATTTTTTGCTATTTGGCAGTAAGTTCATGTATTTTGTTGAAAATTCGTCTTTATAATTAGAAAATTAATCTTGTTCAAAATTCGAGTTTTTTGGTTGGCTGTATTTTGTTGAAAATTCGTCTTTTTAATTAGAAAATTAATCTTATTTGTTGAAAATTCGTGTTTTTTGGTTGGAAATTTAACTATTTATATAAAAAAATGGTTTAAATTTAATTTTCAACACAATGTTTTTTGTTTAAAATTCATCTCTGTAGGATAAAAATTCCCCTTTATGTTCAAAAAAGACTTTTTTACTTTGAAAATTTATCTTTTTAGATTGAAATATCAACTATTTTGTTGAAAATTAACTTTTTTGTTTGAAAATTTTACTATTTGGTAGTAGATGCATGTATTTTGTTGAAAATTCGTCTTTTTAATTAGAAAATTAATCTTATTTGTTGAAAATTCGTGTTTTTTGGTTGGCAATTTAACTATTTATTTTAAAAAATGGTTAAAATTCAATTTTCAACAAAATAGTTCAGTTTTCAACCAAATAAATAAATTTTCAAATAAAAAGAATAAGTTTTAACCAAATGGTTGAATTTATAACAAAAAAGATTAATTTTCAACCAAGAAAATTAATTTTCTACCCAACAAGGCTTTTTCAACTAAAAATTGAAGAGTTATTATATAAATTTACAACAAAATACTTGGATTTTCTACTAAAAAGATAAATTTTTGAACCAAAAATGGAATAGTTACATTTGCAGTTCAAAATATTAATTTTCAACGAAAAGAAAACGAATTTTCAACAAATTAGTTAAATTTTCAACCGAAAAAACACTAATTTTCAACAAAATATTTCAATTTTCCAGCGAATAAATGAATTTTCAATTAAAAATATTAATTTTTGACCAAATAGTTAAATTTTTAATAAAATAGATGACTTTTCAACCAAGAAAAGTAATTTTCTATCCAGAAAGACTTTTTCAACCAGAAATTGAATAGTTACATTTTCAGTGAAAAAAAAATTAATTTTCAATTAAAAAAACACCAATTTTCAACAAAAGAGTTAATATTTCAACAAAATAAATAAACTTCTACCTAAAAACATTAATTTTTAATCAAATAGTTTGATTTATAACAAAAAATGTGAATTTTCAACCAATAAAATTAATTTTTTACCCAAAAAGACTTTAAACTAAAAATAGAATAATTATTATATAATTCTTGAATAAAATACTAGGATTTTCTACTTAAAAAGATTAATTTTCAACCAATAATGGAATAGTTACATATTAAGCTTAAAAAATTTATTTTCAACAAAAAAACACATTTTCAAAAAAAATTGTTAAATTTTCATAGTTGAAAATTCATCTTCTCTGTTAAAAATTCGTCTCTTTTGGTCGAAAACTCATCTTCTTGGTTGAAAATTCATCCCTTTGGATTAAAAATGCAGATGTTTCGATCTAAGTTAATCTGGTTTGTTTGAGGATTCAACAATTTGTTGGAAAATTTAATTGTTCAGTTGAAAATTATTTTGTTTGTTTGTTAAAAATTAAACTATTTTTATGAAAATTTTACTTTTTGGTAAAAAAATTAATTTTGTTGTTCAAAAAGAATATATTTTCGGGTTAAAAATTCAACCCTTTTGTAGTTAAATCGTTTTTTCGGCTTTAAAATTCAACAATGTTGTTGAAAATTAATATAATTTTCTGAAGATTCGTGTTTTTGATAGAACATTCATCTTCTTGGTGGAAAGTTCATCTTTTTGGTTGAAAATGTAACTATTTAGTTAAAAATTCATCTTTTTTAATTGAAAATTCAACTGCTTGTTTGAAAGTTGAACTAGTTTGTTAAAAATTCATATTTTTTTAAGATTCACCTCTTTAGTTGAAAATTTAATTCTTTTGCTGAAATTTCATTTTTTTTAAGATTCATAATTTCAGTTGAAAATTCATCTCTTATATTGAATATGTATTATTCGGTTGAAAATGAACTTTTTTGGTAAATATTCATATTTTTGGTTTAAATTTAACAGTTTGGTTAAAAATTAAACTATTTTTATGAACATTTAACTCTTTGGTAGAAAATTAACTTTTATTTCAAATATGTACATATTTTGTTTAACATTCGTATTTTTTTATAGAAAATTAATCTTCTTGGTTGCAAATTAATCTTTTTTAGTTAAAAGCTTAAGTATTTGGTTGGAAATTTATATAATAACATCCATTATTATATAAAAATATATTATAAAAATGTTATTTTTGGTTGAAAATTCGTCTTTGTTGCTTGAAAATGATCTTTTTTGTTGAAAATTCGTTTTTTCTGCTCAAAAAGGAAAGTTTTTAGATTGAAAACTCATCTTTTCAGCTTGAAATTGCAACTATTTTGTTGAAAATTCACTTTTTTGTTTGAGAATTTGACCATTTGATTAAAATTCATCTTTGTAGGTTAAAAATTCAACTATTTTTAAAACCATTTTATTTCTTGGTTAAAAATTAACTGTTATGCTTCAAAATTCGACCATTTGGTTTAAAATTTATATTTTTATGTTGACAATTCAACTAATTTTTTAAAAATTCAACTGTTTTGTAAATAATTTCTCTCTTTTGATTGAAAATGATATTTTTTTGTTGAAAATTCATGTTTGTAGGTTGAAAATTCGTCCTTTTTGCTTAAAAAGGAACTGTGTAGTTTGTAAATTCATCTTTTTAGATTTAAATTTCAACTGTTTTGTTGAATATTACCATTTTTGTTTGAAAATTTGACCATTTGATTAAAATTCATCTTTTTTGGTTGAAAATTCAACTAATTGGTTAAAATTTCAACT
>CAKNYM010048652.1:165109-182851 GCA_932195095.1 Andricus curvator
ATCTCCCCGGGCTTCGGTCCAAGCCACATCTCCCTGGTTTCTCCGCTGCAACCCTTGCCCGAGCGAAGAAGAGCCAAACTAAGGACCCCCGCCCCCCCCCGGATCTCCCTGGATTTCTCCCGACTGGCACATCGTCTCCATTACCATCCCCACAAATGGACGATCTACCACACTCGCTGCCTTCAGTAACCATTTCTCGAATCCAAGGTGCACGATACCGCCCCCCCCCCTCACAGTTACATCTCAAACAGTAGTAAGACGCGACCTTCCAATGTAACTAGTATTAGCAATAAACCTTCCACTTTAATTTTAAATTTACTTTACTTTTTTTCCTTTTGTAAATTAGTTTCCCTCTCCCATTTAATTTAATAACTTTTGAATCAGTCTCAACCCACAGACTGACCACAATCAGATATTTCAAAAATATTTTAAAGATTTCTCAAAGATTTTATTGATTTCCCAAATATTTCATAAAGACTTTAAAGATTTCGCAAGGATTTTAATGATTTCCCAAAGATTTCAATAATTTCACAAATATTATGAAATATTTCACAAATATTATGAAATATTTCACAAATATGGTCAAATATTTCGCAAAGATTTCACAAAGATTTGAAAAATTTCCCAAAGATTTCACAAAGATTTGAATTATTTCGCAAAGATTTTAAATATTCAGCAAAGCTTTCGGATAGACTTAAAAGTCAAAAATATTATCAAATATTTTTAAAATATTTAAAATATTTCGCAAAGATTTCAATGATTTCCCAAAGATTTAAAAAATTTCACAAATATTTCACAAAGATGAAAAAAATTTCACAAATATTTCGCAAAGATTTTTGATAGATTTAAAAGATTTCACAAAGATTTCAAAGACTGTACAAAGATTTCAATGATTTCCCAAGGATTTCACAAAGATTTCAATAATTTCACAAATATTATCAGATATTTCAAAAATATTTTAAATATTTCTCAAAGATTTCCAGAGATTTTAATGATTTTCCAAAGATTTCATAAAGATTTTAAAGATTTCGCAAAGATTTCAATGATTTCCCAAATATTTCAATGATTTCCCAAAGATTTCAATAATTACACAAATATTATGAAATATTTCACAAATATTATCAAAAAATTTCGCAAATGTTTCCAAAGATTTCACAAAGATTTCAAATATTTCGCAAATATTTTAGTTAGATTTCAAAGATTGCACAAAGATTTCAATGATTACTCAAACGTTCCAATAATTTCAAAAACATTACCAAATATTTTTAAAATATTTCAAATACTTTGCAAAGATTTCCAAAGGTATCAGAATAATTTCACAAAGATTTCAATGATTTCCCAAAAATTTCAAAGATTTCAAAGACTTCACAAAGATTTAAAATATTTCGTAAAGATTTCGGATAGATTACAAATATTTCATAAAAATTTCAGATAGATTTCAAAGAGTGCACAAAGATTTCAATAATTTTACAAATATCAGATATTTCAAAAATATTTCAAAGATTTCCCAAAGATTTCATGAAGACTTCAATGATTTCCCCAAGATTTCAATGATTTCACAAAGATTAAAAAAATTTTACAAATACTTCGCAAATATTTTGGATAGATTTAAAAGATTTATGAAGATTTCAATTATTTCACAAAATTTTCAGATATATTTAAAAGAGTGCACAAAGATTTCAATGATTTCCCAAAGATTTTAATAATTTCACAAATAATATCAGATATTTCAAAAATATTTTTAATATTTCTTAAAGATTTGCAAAGATTTCAGAAAGATGATACAAAGATTTGAATGACTTACCAAAGCTTTCAAAAAGATTTCAAATATTTCGCAAAGATTAAAAATATTTAGCACAGACTTCGGACAAATTTATAAGATATCACAAAGATTTCAAATAATTCGCAAAGATTTCAAAGATTTAGCACAGATTTCGGATAGATTTATAAGATTTCACAAAGACTTGAATGATTTTTCAAAGATTTCACAAATTTTTCAAATATTACCAAATATTTCGCAAATATTTTAAATATTCAGCAAAGCTTCCGGATAGACTTAAAAGTCAAAAATATTATCAAATATTTTAAAAATATTTCGCAAAGATTTCCAAAGATTTCAGAAAGATTTCACGAAGATTTCAATGATTTTCCCAAGATTTTAATGATTTCCCAAAGATAACAAAAATTTCACAAATATTTCGCAAAGATTTTGGATAGATTTAAACAATTTCACAAAGATTTTAATGATTTCCCAAGGATTTCACCAAGATTTTAATAATTTCACAAATATTACCAGATATTTCATAAACATTTTAAATATTTCTCAACGATTTCTAAAAATTTTAATGATTTCCCAAAGATTTCATAAAGATTTCGCAAAGATTTCAATGATTTTCCAAAGATTTCACAAAGATTTCAATAATTTCACAAATATTATAAAATATTTCGCAAAGATTTCCAAAGATTTCACAAAGATTTTAAAAATTTCCCAATGATTTTAAATATTTAGCAAAGCTTTCGGATAGACTTAAAAGTCAAAAATCTTATCAAATATTTTTAAAATATTTAAAATATTTCGCAAAGATTTGAATGATTTTCCAAAGATTTCACAAAGATTTCAATAATTTCACAAATATTATAAAATATTTCGCAAAGATTTCCAAAGATTTCACAAAGATTTGAAAAATTTCCCAATGATTTTAAATACTTAGCAAAGCTTTCGGATAGACTTAAAAGTCAAAAATCTTATCAAATATTTTTAAAATATTTAAAATATTTCGGAAAGATTTCAATGATTTCCCAAAGATTTAATAAATTTCACAAATATTTCGCAAAGATTTTGGATATATTAAAAAAATTTTACAATGATTCCGAACACTGTAAAAAGAATTAAATGATTTCCCAAGGATTTCCCAAAGATTTCAAAAATTTCACAAATATTTCGCAAAGATTTTGGATATATTAAAAAAATTTCACAATGATTTCGAACACTGTACAAAGAATTCAATGATTTCCCAAGGATTTCACAAAGATTTCAATAATTTCACAAATAGTATCAGACATTTCAAAAATATTTTAAATATTTCTCAAAGATTTCTAAAGATTTCCCAAAGATTTCGTGAATATTTCCATGATTTCCCAAAGATTTCACAAAGATTTCAATAAATTCACAAATATTATGAAATATTTCACAAATATTATCAAATATTTCGCAAATTTTTCCAAAGATTTCACAAAGATTTAAAATATTCCGCAAATATTTTAGTTAGATTTCAAAGATTGCGCAAAGATTTCAATGATTACCCAAATATTCCAATAATTTCACAAATATTACCAAATATTTTTCAAAGATTTCCAAAGGTATCAGAAAGATTTTCCAAAGATTTCAATGATTTCCCAAAAGTTTCAAAGATTTCAAAGATTTCAAAGATTTCACAAAGATTTAAATGATTTCCCAAAGATTTCCATAATTTTACAAATATCATATATTTCAAAAATATTTCGCAAAGATTTCCAAAGATTTCAGAAAGATTTCAATGCTGACTAAAGATTTCAATGATTTCACAAGGATAAAAAAATTTTTACAAATATTTCACAAAGATTTTGGATAGATTAAAAAGATTTCATAAAGATTTCAATTATTTCACAAAGATTTCGGATAGATTTCAAAGAGTGCACCAAGATTTCAATGATTTCCCAAAGATTTCAATAATTTCACAAATATCAGATATTTCAAAAATATTTTAAATATTTCTCAATGATTGGCAAAGATTTCAGAAAGATTTTACAAAGACTTGAATGATTTCCCAAAGATTTCAAAGATTTAACAAAGATTTCAAATATTTCGCAAAGGTTTCAGATATATTTCAAAGATTGTACAAAGATTTTAATGATTTCCCAAAGTTTTCATACAAATTTTAAAGACTTCGCAAAGATTTCAGATAGATTAAAATGATTTCACAAAGACTTCAATGATTTCCCAAAGATTTCAATAATTTCATAAATATGAACAAATATTTCAAAAATATTTCAAATATTTTGCAAAGATTTCCAAAGATATCAGAAAGATTTCACAAAGATTTCAATGCTCCGCCGCCTCTGCATTCTTCTAGAGATTAAAGCATATTTACACAAAAATATCAATTTATATTGTCAGAGTGGCTGTTTCGATCAAGAAAAATAATTCCGGGTCATTCCCGGTTTCGCAAAAATTTTTCATTCAAATTAAAAAATTCGAAATCTTAGAGCTGAGTATTTTTTGATTTATAGTAATCAAAACTGAACTGCAAATTAAAGTAATTAAAGTGCAATTCTTCGATTTTTAACGTTTGTAATTAAAGTTTTAAAAATGTGTTATTAAGTAATTTTTAATTCAAACTCTGAATAATTTACACTTATATCTTTATAAATTATTTATAAATTATATGCCAAATTTTTAATTTTAAACTTTTATGAACAATAATATAAATTCACACTATCATTTTCAAAGCTATAAATTGAAAAATCAATAAATTTGTAAATGTTCAAAATCATATCATTTTAAACGATTTTAAGTCAGAAATATTAAAAATTGAGTGATTAACATTTTTTTTAATGAACACTTTTTAAATTAAAAGATAAATTATTTAAATTTGAAGTTGTTTCAAATTAATAACTGTCAAACTGGTACATAAAAACTCAAATACAAATACATCAAAATTCAACACTTTCACTTATAAATTAAAAATTGTTCCCCGAATCAGAAAAATTAAAAACTTGTTTCAATAATAAATAAATAATGAAATAAAAAATATGTTCATCAAATAAAAGTATTTTATTTATTGCATTATTTAAAAACTTCTTAATTGATTCGGGAATTTGATAATTCGTGAATTTCCCTTGATTCCGGATTTTTTCAATTCGGGAATTTTTAATTGTCGGAATTTTCGGAATATTATATTTCGAATACTTTCTTTTTCGGGAATTTTCGAGTTACGGGAATTTTATTTTTCGGGATTTTTCAGTCGTCCACGAAAATTCATCTCTTTTTGGTAGAAATTTAATCTTTTTCGGTTAAAAATGCAACTTTTTGGTTTAAAATGAAAATGAATCGTTTTTTTTTTCGGGTAGACTTCAACTGTTTTTGATTTAAAATAACAGAAATTAATTAATTAATTACCCTGGTCGACACAATAACATCAATACTTTAAATTATATCAACTATTATGTTGAAAATTAAACTATTTTGCTGGAAATTCAGTTATTTTGTGGAATTATTTTTTAATACAACTGTTTTGGTAGAAATTTAATATTTTTTTAGTTAAAAATGCCACTGTTTAATTTCCTAGTCAAAGATTCACCATTTTAGTTGAAAATTTAACTATTGTCTTGAAAATTTGTTGTTTTTTTTATTAAAAATAAACTTTCTCAACTGAAAATTTAACTATTCCATATTTGGTTGAAAACTGATTTCTTTAAAGTTGAAAATGTAACTATTTAGTTGAAAATTTAACTATTTGGTTGGAAATTAATTAATTTCTTAAAAACATTTTTTGTTTGTTTGAAAATTCATCTATTTTGGTAGAGATTTAATCTCTGTTGGATAAAAATGCAACTATTCGGTTAAAATTGATATTTTTTGGTTGAGGATTCAACAATTTTGTTAAAAATTCGTCTTTTTGGGTAAAATCTAATTGTTTTTGAATTAGAATTCAATTTTTTGTTGGGAATTTATCTCTTTGGCTGAAAATTCGTTGTTTTTTTTTCTGTACAAAATTAATTTTTTTAACTGAAGCTGAGGATATAACTATTTTATTGAGAATTCGTATTTTTTATTGCATTCAACTGTCTTTTATTAAAATAAAAATATTTTTCGGTTGAAATATTTGGTTGAACTACTTTGTTAAAAATTAATTTTTCTGGCCAAAGATTCATCATTTTAGTTACAAATTCATCTCTTTGGTTAAAAATTATTAAAAATAAACTTTATTAACTGAAAATGTAATTATTCCATTTTTGGTAGAAAATTTATCTTTTTTCCGTCAAAAATGTAACTGTTTGGAAGAAAATTAATTTTTTTAAGTTGAGAATACAAATATTTTGTTGAAAATTCATTTTTTTGTGTAGAATTCAACTGTTTTTGATTTAAAATTAAATTTTAAAAAATTGAATTGAAGTATTCAATTTTTCGTTGAGAATTAATTTCTTTAGTTGAAAATTCGTGAAAAATCGTTATTTTTTTCGGATCAAAACTAATTTTTTTTAACTGAAAATTTAACCATTCAATTTTTGCTTGAAAATTGATCTTTTTTAGCTGAAAATTAAACTATTTGATTGGAAATTCATTTCTTTTGTTGAAAATTCGTTTTTTTCTTTGAAAATTCATCCGCTTGGGTGGAAATTTAATCTTTTTTGGTTAAAAACGCAACTGTTTGATTAAAAATTAATCTTTTTTCGTTGAGGATACAACTATTATGTTGAAAATCCGCCTTTTTGGTAGAATTGAAAGGTTTTTAATTTAAAATTAAAACATTTTTTTTGCTGAAATATCAATTATTACATTTTTTGTGGAGAATTAATCTTTTGTGGTTTAAAATGCAATAACTTGGTTGAAAGATGAACTACTTTTTTGAAAATTGACTTTTCTGGTCAAATTTTCATCATTTTATTAACTGAAAAGTTAACTATTCTATTTTTGGTTGAAAATTTATCTTTTTTAGTTGAAAATTTAACTATTTTCTTGGAAATGCTCTTATTTTGTTAAAAATTCGTTTATTTGGTTGAAAACTCATTTTTTTGTTTTAATAATTAATCTGTTTTGGTAGAAATTTAATTTTTGTGGTTAAAAATGAAATTGTTTATACGAAATGATTTTTTTTAGTCAAGGAATTAAAACTTTTGTTCAAAATTAATTTTTTTAACTGAAAATGTATCCGTCTGTGTAGAAATATAATCTTTTTTGGTTAAAAATGCAACTGTTTGATTAAAAATTAATCTTTTTTCGTTGAGGGTTCAACTATTTTGTTGAAAATTCGTCTTTTTGGTAGAATTTAACTGTTTTTGAACTGAAATTAAAATATTTTTGTTGTTGAAATATGAACTATTACATGTTCCTTTAAGAATTAATCTTTTTTGCTTTAAAATTCAACTACTTGGTTGAAAGTTGAACTACTTTCTTAAAAATTCATTTTTCTGGTTAAAGATTCATCATTTCAGTTAAAAATTCATCTCTTGAGTTAAAAATTGAATTATTATGTGGAAAATTCATATTTTTTTCGTTGAAAATAATTTTTATTAACTGAAAGTTTAACTATTCCATTGTTGGTTGAAAATTTATATTTTTTAGTTGAACATGTAACTGTTTGGTCGAAAATTTAACTAATTATTTGAAAATTAAACTATTTGCTTGCAAATCCAATTATTTTGTTGAAAATTCATTTTTTTAAATATTAATCTGTTTTTTTTTAGAAATTTAATCTCTTTTGGTTGAAAATGTAACTCTTTGGTTGAATATTCATCGATTTTGGTTGAAATTTGAACTACTTTCTTAAAAATTAATTTTTCTGGTTAAAGATTCATCATTTTAGTTGAAAATTCATCTACTGGGTTATAAATTTAACTATTATGTGAACAACTCATTTTTTTCGTTGAAAATAAATTTTGTTTAATCTCATTTGATTGAAAATTAAACTGTTTCTTTGGTTTGAAAAATCACTTGTCAAGGTTGAGGATTGATTTTCGATCCAAAAATTTTTTTTTAAATTTGAAATAGCAACATTGACAGTTTTTCGTTGAGAATTCCTCATTTTTGGTGTAAAATTCAATTACTTGGTTGAAAGTTGAACTACTTTATTAAAAATTAATTTTGTTTGAAGATTTCTCATTTTAGTTGAGAATTTATCTCTTTGGTTGAAAATTTAGGTATTTTAACTATTATGAATAATTTAATTTTTAACGAGAAAATGTGTAAATTGTTTAATTATGAACAGATTTAGAATCATCTTGTAAAAATGATATTCCAAGTGATTGGATAAATTTTTCTTTTAAAAATTTGTAAAATTCCCGTAGATTTTTTGGATTTTTTGGATTCTTTACCTGTTTGCAGTCTGCTTTTCAAAACATCAGGAGGCATTCCGACAACCCAGTTTGCAATTCCTGCAAACCCTCCGGCGAATATCGTCGAGACTAATCCCAGCTTTTCGCCCTCGGGCGTCATCAGCCTCTGGAGTCCTTCATAAGTCATGAAATACATCCCCGAAGCTGGCATATCTGCAAAAAAGAAAATCAGACAAAAATTATTAGCATGGTAGCGATTCGGCGGACGATTTCAAATTCCCGGTCATTTCCCGGTCAAATTTTTCAATTTTCCCGGTCAAACTAAAACTAACATATTCATATTTGCCGCTAAACGCAAACATTTATTTCAATTCACGAAGTTCATTCTAAGCATTGCAAAATAAATGAAATTTGAAACAAATACTTAAATTTTCCACCAAAAAATATATATTTCCAACAAAAAATGAAATAGTTTAACTTTTAGTTGAAGAAATTAGTTTTCAACCAAAAATATGAACAAAATTGTTAAATTTTCAACCAAAAAGATTAATTTTCTACTAAAAAAAAAACAATTTTCAACTAAAAATTGAAAAGTTAGATTTTCAGTAAAGAAAATTAATTTTCAACCAAAAATTTCAACAAAATTGTTCAATTTCCAACCTATCAAAAAAACTAATTTGAAACAAAGTAGTTCTAATTTTAACCTAGTAGTCGAATTTTCAACAAACAAGATTAATTTTCTACCAAAAACGACGAATTTTCAACTAAAAAGATCAGTTTTCAAACAAAAAAAGATTTTTCAGTCGAGAAAGAAAAAAGTTGCAATCAAATGTTGAATTTTTAAGCCAAAAGACGAATTTTCAACTAAAAAAGATCGATTTTTGAACCAAAAACGGAATAGTTAAATTAATTTGTAGTTAATTAAAGTTAAAGATTAATTTTCAACCAAACAGTTCAATTTTTATACAAAAAGATGAATTTTCAATCTAAAAAAGACGAATTTTCAATAAAATACATAAATTTTAAACCAAACAGTTGTATTTTCACCTAAAAAAGCTCAATTTTCAAACACAAAATCGAAAAGTTAAATTTTCAGTAAAAAAAATTAATTTTCAACAAAGAATTTGAACAAAAATGTTAAATTGTCAATCGAATAGATTAATTTTTAACTAAAATGAGGAACCTTTAACCGAAAAAATTAATTTTAAACAAAATAGTTATAACTTCAACATTATAGTCGAATTTTCAACCAAAAAGATTAATTTTCTACCAAAAAAGATGAATTTTCATCTAAAAAAGATCAATTTTTTAACCAGAAACGAAATAGTTAAATTTTCACTTTAAAAAATTAATTTTCAACCAAGAAGAAACAATATCAATTCCTAACCCAAAATCGAAAATTTAAATTTTCACTAAAAAAATTAATTTTCCACCAGAAATTTGAACAAAATTGTTAAATTTACAACCTAACTGTTGAATTTTCAACTAAAATAATAAATCTTCAACTGGAACAGTTGAATTTTAAACCAAAAACATGACTTTTCAACTAAAATAAAGAATCTTCAACTGAAATAGTTGAATTTTCAACAAAAAATTAATTTTGTCTAAAAAAGATAAATCTTCAATTAAAACTTAAATAATTAAATTTTAATTTCAAAAAATTAATTGGAATAAGTTAAATTTTCATTTCAAAAAATTCCTTTCCACAAAACCAGCTAACTTTGAACAAAAAACAAACTAACTTTCAAAAAAATACTTGGAATAGATGAATTTTGTACCAAAAAAGATAAATTTACAATTAATTTTCAGACAAGAAGATTAATTTTCTATCAAAAAAGACGATTTTACAGTAAAATAAATTAATTTTCAACTAAAAAATCCAATTTTCAACCAAACAGTTGAATTTTGAACTAAAACAGATCAATTTTCAACTAAACTGATGAATTTTCAACTAAAATGATGAGCCTTAAACTGGAATAGTTGAATTTTAAACTAAAATGATGGAACATTCAATTAGAATAGTTGCATTTTTTACCAAAAAGATGAATTTTTCACAAAAGAGTTTAACTTTCAATCAAGTACTTTAATTTTTAAACTAAAAAGAGGAATTTTCAACTAAAAAGATGAATCTTTAACTGAAATAGTTAAATTTTCAACCAAAAAGTTGACGTTTCAAAGAAAAAGATTAATTTTCTACCAAAAAAGACGATTTAAAAAAAAATTATAATAATTTTCAATCAAATAGTAGAATTCTGAACTAAAAAAAGATTAATTTTCAACCAAAAAGATGAATTTTCAACGAAGATTAATTTCTACCGAAAAAGACGAATTTTCAAATGAAAAATATAATTTTTCAACAACAAAAAAACAACTAATATTAAAAAAAATAGTTACATTTGCAAACAAAGTGATGAATTTTCAACTAGAATAGTTGGATTTCAAACCAAAAAGATGAATTTTCAACTAAAATGATGAATATTTAACTGGTACACTTGAATTTTCAACCAAAAAGATGAATTTTTAAACAAGAAGGTTAATATTAAAATAAAAAGATTAATTTTCTACCAAAAGATGCAGTTAAAAAAAATGAATTTTCAACAAAATAGTTGAATGTTTAACTAAAAAAATAATAATTTTCAACCGAAAATGGAATAGTAACATTTTTATTTTAAAAAATTAATTTTAAACCAAACATAAGAGTTTTCAACTATACAATGAATCTTCAATGAAATAGTTGAATTTTCAAACAAAAAGATTAATGTGTACTAAAAAGATAAATTGTCAACCAAAAATTAAATAATTAAATTTCAAGTTAAAAAATTAATGTTTAAATAAATCGGTGAATTTTCAACTACAACTATGGAATTTTCGATTGGAATAATAATAAAATAATAATAAATATTCAGTTAAAAAATTACTTTCAACAAAGAAAACTAACTTTCAACAACAACAAAACTATCAAAAAAATAGTTACATTTTAAAACAAAGTGATGAATTTTCAAATAAAATTGTAAATATTTAACTGGAATAGTTGAATTTTAAACCAGAAAGATGAATTTTTAACTAAAATGATGAATCCTTAACTAGAGCAATTGAATTTTTGACAAAAAAGATTAATTTTTAACCAAGAAGATTAATTTCTACCAAAAAAGACGAATTTTCAACAAAAAAAGATAATTTTTCAACCAAAAATTGAATAATTAAATTTTTAGTAAAAAAATTAATGTTTAAGCAAAAAGATTAATTTTTAAATAAAATTATGGAATATTCAACTAGAATAATAGTTACATTTTCAGTTAAAAAAAAAAATTTCAACCAAAAAACATTCAAAGAAAAAACAAGTTTTCAGTCAAACAGCTCATTTTTTAACCAAGGAAATAAATTTTTAATTAAAACGATAAATATTCAACCAAAAAAAAAAATGTTTAACAAAAGAGTTTAACACTCAAACAAATAATTTTATTTCCAACCTAAAAGATGAATTTTCAACTAAAATGATAAATATTTAACTGCAATACTTGAATTTTTAACCGAGAAGAATAATTTTTAAACAAGAAGATTACCTTTCAAAGAAAAAGATAATTTTCTACAAAAAAAATCGATTTTTTACAAAAATACGTGAATTGTTGAATTTGGAACTAGAAATGATCAATTATTCAAAATGGAACAGTTGAATTTTCAGTTAAAGAAATTAATTGCAACGAAACTGATGAATTTTCAACTAAAATGATGAATATTCATCTGGAATAGTTGAATTGTATGCCAAAAAGATGAATTTTCAATGATAAAAAGTTCAAAACCAAATAACGATAAAAAATATGACAATAAAAAATTCAATGATAAAAAAAGACGAATTTTCCACAAAGTAGATAAATTTTCAAACAAATAGTTTCATTTTTAAATGTAAAACATTAATTTTCAACCAAATAGTTACATTTTCAATCAGAGTTTAGCTTTTAACCAAGTAGTTGAATTTTTAACGAAAAAAAAGAGTCTTTTTGGGTAAAAATTCTTCTTTTTGGATTAAAAATTCAATTTTTTTCGTAGAAACTTATTTCTTGGTTAAAAATTCATATCTTGATCGTGAAAAGTCAATAAAAATCTTTTTCAACAGAAAATTCAACTATTTTTTTTTTAATTTACCTTTTTGATTTATAAATTCATCCGCTTCGGTAGAAATTTATTTTTTAAATGAAAATGCAACTTTTTGGTTGAAAAAATTCGTCTTTTTGAATGAAAAATTTAATTTTGTTCGTAGAAACTTATTTTCTGTTAAAAATTCATATTTTGATCCTGAAAAGTCAACTGGAATCTTTTCTGGATGAAAATTCAATTATTTTTTAAAAATTTGTTTTCTTTTTAAATAAAAATTCATCTGTTTTAAGAGAAATTCCATCTTTTTGGATAAAAATGCAACTATTGGGTAGAGAGTTCGACAATTTTGTTAAAAAGTCATCCTTTTTGGGTAAAAATTCTTCTTTTTGGATTAAAAATTCAATTTTTTTCGTAGAAACTTATTTCTTGGTTAAAAATTCATATCTTGATCGTGAAAAGTCAACAAAAATCTTTTTTAACAGAAAATTCAACTATTTTTTTGAATTTATCTTTTTGATTTATCAATTCATCCGCTTCGGTAGAAATTTATTTTTTAAATGAAAATGCAACTTTTTGGTTGAAAAATTTCGTCTTTTTGATTGAAAAATTTAATTTTGTTCGTAGAAACTTATTTTTTGTTAAAAAATTCATATTTTGATCTTGAAAAGTCAACTGAATCTTTTCTGGATGAAAATTAAACTATTTAAAAAAAATTTGTTTTCTCCTTAAATAAAAATTCATCTGTTTTAAGAGAAATTTAATCTTTTTTGGATAAAAATGCAACTGTTGGCTAAAGAATTCAACAATTTTGTTAAAAAGTCATCCTTTTTGGTGATACGTTCCACCGTTTGTCAGATGAAGTATCCCCTCGTTGGATGTCACTTGTCGACTCCTGTCGACAAGTTGGAGTCGGAGACTGCCAACTCCTGTTGACAGTCGTCGTGGTGATTGCTCACCCGTCGTTGCTGAAGGCGTGGTGACGGCTTTCCACAAAACTCCCGCCACGCTTTCCTCGTTTTATAACTTCGTCCCATCCAAAAGAATCCCTAGGTACTACCTGATAGGGCGACCCGGAATAGATTTTTCTAGGTGGTACGTAGAATATAATTTCAGAGGAAAGCAGAGGCGTCGATAAATGTTTGAACGTTAAAGTTCGCTCTGAAAAGAGCGGATGGTTTACAATAATGAATAAATGAGGAGCCAATATTTAATTGAAACTGGTTTATTCTCTAAATTCTCCCTGGGCTGGAGTCAGAGAGGTTAGAGGTGGTGATGCTTACTCGAGCTAGTCGAGAGGCGTACTGATCATTGATTGCATTGTAAAAATCTTTATTTATTCTTTAATAATTTTTGTACAGACAGGTAGTGCTAATATGTACAATAATCTTCAATACTGTAGGTACCTATTTCTCTATAAGAAACTTTGACCCTATCCATTAATTCATTATCATATTTTATGTTAATATTTGCTGCTATAATAATTGTAGCTTATATTAAGACTTAAGTTTTGGGTAAAAAGTTGATTAAAAAGCCCATTAATTAAGTTTTAACCTTATCCTAATATAACAATGATAATATAATATATACATACATAAACCTTGTTAACGAGAACCTATGACGCTGAGGCTGTGAATTTATCAATTAACATGTGATATGGCATTCTGAATTTCATTTTGAAAGGCATTTCTTCTTCCCTGATGGGTTTTGCTTCTTGGAGCTCTTCTAAGTTCATTTGATTTTCATAAAAATTTTTTGTTATTCTATATATATGGTCCGAGATAAGAGGAAGGCTAAACTTCTTATGCAAATCGATATTTCTGTCTCTGAGGGAGGCATTAGTGATCATCCTCAAAACTTTATTTTGAAAGCGTTGTAGCCTTGAGATAGTAGTGTCTGAAGCGCTACTCCAGACGGGAGCTGCATATAGAAGAACTGGTCTAATAATCATTTTATAAAGCAGTAGCTTATTTTTAATACTTAGTTTACTCTTTCGGCACATGAGGCAGTACAAGATACCCAGTATTTTCTGAGCTTTTTTAAGTGAGCGTGCAATGTGCTCATTAAATATTAATTTTTGATGCAGTAAAACTCCGAGGTAATTTGCAACCAATTTAGGCTCAATAACCTTATCCCGAACGATAAAATCGGGAATAGCTACCTTCCTCTTTCTCTCTGGGTGGTTAAAATTTTTTCTTGTGAAAATCATAAGTTCGGTTTTATCAGCATTAACATTTAATTTCCATTTATCAAAAAATACGACTACTGAGTTGGTAAATTTTTGTAATTTATTCATAGCTACTTTTGGGCTCCAAGAAGCAGTATACAATGCTGTATCATCGGCAAATAATGATCGCAATATTCCTTGTAACGCTGGTATATCGTTAATGTAGTATAGGAAGAACAGCGGGCCAAGAATAGAACCCTGTGGAACTCCTGCATCAATGCTTCTGTCTTTCGATTTAGTGCCATTTATTATTACGTTAAAATTTCTTTTAGAGAGATAAGATTGCGTTATTTTAATCAAATAAGTTGGAATTTTTAGTTCGCTAAGTTTATATATAAGGCCATTATGCCATACGGTGTCAAATGCCTTTTCCAGGTCAAGGAGAACCATGACCGTAGAAATATTTTTGTTGAAGTTAGTACTAATAGTATTTACCAATCTAATTAGTTGTTGAACCGTGCTTCTATTTTGTCTGAATCCAAACTGCTCTGGAATTAATAATTTATTTATGTTTTCAAAGTGCAAAAATCTATTATAAATTATGCGTTCAAAAACTTTGGCTAGAGTTGGCAGTAAGCTTATAGGGCGATAACTTGCCGGGAAAAGTTTGTCCTTACCAGCTTTGTGGAAAGGCAAGATGTTTGCAGTTTTCCAAGCATTCGGAAAGTAACACAGCAAAAGACAGGAATTGAAAATATAAGTGATTTGAACAAATGCCTTTTTAGGCATGTTTTTTAGCAAAATGTTCTGGATTCCATCGTGACCCGGTGCCTTCCTTGAGCCTGTTCGCAAAACAGCTTTTTTAATTTCTCGGGGCGTTGCTAGTTCAACTGCCTCTAAATTATGTGTAGAGTTCGCAATTTCTTTGTACCTAATGTTGACCAGCCTCTCAGTATCAATATCACCATAATCCTTTGTAAGAAAATGAACCAATTCGTAGTGATCTGCGAGTACTTCTGATTTTTCAAAATCGGTTACAACTAAGCCACTTTTACCGTGTAGAGTTGGAATCTTGTTAATATTATTTTTTCTCACAAGACATTTAGCCATTTTCCATAAAGAATTGTCCCTAACAGTAAGACTCTCTAGTTTATTATCCCAATTGCTATTGTAAAATTTTGTTATGTCTTTTTTGATTTTGCTGGCTAATTTGTTGTATATTTTTCTAATTTCATCGCTACATGTCCTTTGACAGACCTTACGTAAGGCATTTCTGTCTTTTTTAAGTTGCTTAATAAAATGTGGCAAGTTAATATGAAAGTTATGAAATTTTCGTTTAGGTATAGCTATATCTGCGGCATTTTTATTGATACTGGTAAGCTGATCAAGATTCTTATTTATATCACAAACATCCTTAAGACTAGACGCAAGTTCTAAATTTTTGTTAATCTCACTTCTGAACGTATGCCAATCGGCTCGCTTATAATCATAGAATTCAGTCTCATTATACGAAAGGCTTATTAAGTTATTAATTGACATAACAACAGGTATGTGATCTGAGTTTAATTCATCGAAGGTATCAATGTTAATGACGGAGTCAATATTCTTTAATAGACCTATATCTACTACACTAGGAGGCGCATTAGAGTAAGGATACAAAGTAAAATTATCTGGGTGTAAAACATTTAAAAAATTATCGAGAGCATAAGCATAAAGAATTTTACCATTAGCATTCATATTTTTGCAATTCCATGCTGTATTCTTGGCATTAAGATCCCCATATAATAATACTTTGTTACCCGTGTTAAAGATTAAATTTAATTCTCTAGGATTTATCTTGGCTTTAGGAGGATTATAAGCAGAAACTAATACTGAGTTATCACAGAGTCGGATAGCAACACATTCTAAAGAAGCAGTGTTTAATATAACTTCAGTGTAATTAATGATATCTCTGACTAGAATTAAGACACCCCCCTGTGCCTTGTCTCCTAACCTATCCTTGCGTACAACATTATACCCTGAAACGCTAAACTTATTTTTAGGTGTCAGTCTTGTCTCATTAAGCATCATAATATCTATTTTATGGTCCCAAAGAAATTGCGATAGTTCTCTATAATTACCCCTAATACCATTTGCATTCCAATGCCCTATTCTTAATGAATTTATAGATTTCTTATTTTCCATCATCTGTGATTATTTCAGCGAAAGCTTGGAGCCTATCCAAGTCGGTTTTACAAGTAGCTAACCTATTATTTAACTTTTTAATGAGCCTCAGCATCTTACCTAAGTTACAGAGTTCGTTGAGTTTCCGAAGTTCCATTGCCAGTTCCTGGAAGTCTTGGGTATCTTTGTTACTCGCTGTGTAGTCCTGCTTGTCTTCTGCTGGTACTTTTGGGTTTGCCTGGTGAGTCGAGACGTTTGCCCATGCAAACGGCCTGGTAGGTCTTAGAGGTGGATAGGCATGTTGTGTCCTTGCAGATGGTAATACTTTCTTCTCCCGTGGCTGCTCCATCGGATGTTTCTTGGTTCTGGCATCAATTCTTTCCAGTCTTTTGATGTATGTTGGACAGCTGACATCGTTTGCCTGATGCTCGCCTCCACAATTTGAGCATTTAGGCAGCTTTTTCAGTTTTGGTGCTTCTCCGTTCTCCTCAATATGTTCCTCTTCCGGGTGATTGTCTGTGAGATGCGCCTGCGCGCACTTGACACATTTCGGTGGGTTTTTGCAGTGAGAGCTTCCATGCCCAAATAATTGACACCTACGGCATTGCGTAACACGTCTACTGTTCCTATAATTGTCCCAATATATTCTCACTAGACACACATATTTCACTTTTCTCACTACACTTAGGTCTTGATTTGGTGGTAAGCTTATTAAATAGTTGGGATGATCTGTCGGGATCCTTTGCATCATCCGGATTACTTTGTCGGTTTTAACACCTTGGAGTAGGAGGTCTTCTTTAATTTCCTCAACAGGAATAATAGGCAGTCCCTTGGCCACCAGATGTCTCGATTTCTCATCTTTGAACGGATGAGTAAAGTACGCTGTATGTGAACCATCCAGCTTCTTCTTTATGATCTGGTAGTCATTTTTATCGAACGCGAGGATGGAAAGTCCTCGTCTGGAAAAGTTGAATCTTGTCCTTTTAGAGGCTGTCGCTTCGTTGATTTCCTTCATAACCAGTCCTTGGTTATTTATTTTTGCGGTTAGCACAATAGGTGGTATCCTTTGCTTAGGCTTCTTGACGGGCTCCACCTTGGAGCTAATGTCGTCCTCCTCATCCATGCTGGCGGCGTTGTCCGACAGGACTTCGTATCTGTTTTGGGTACAGATATCATCGTTTTCCGTCGACCTTCTAGATCTCTTTGATCTGCTTGAAGCCATGATAGTTGGCGGCGCGGCGCGCCGCACGCCTTCCGCCCTTGCTCAGGAACTGAGAGACGCGAGC
>CAKNYM010048653.1:0-13814 GCA_932195095.1 Andricus curvator
AAGGTGACTCAATTTCAGGTTCGAATCAATCCAAAAAACATGTTTTTGTATATTTTCCAAAAGTTTTCAATAAGGCAAATTTTTTTTTTTAATCAAAAAAAAAAGTTTAATTGTAAATTTAAGAAAGAGAACAGAAGATATTAACTGATTTCAATTGTCGCTAGCGGCGCGCTAGAAGTGCCCAGTCCGATAGCTAAGAACCGTTCCTGACAGGTTCGTTGATACCTCGATTTTGATACTAAGGGAGCGTTCACATATTATCTAACGTTATTTTCCAACTTTTTTAAACCCCCCTTCTCCATGTAACAGACCTTAACATTTCCTTCGGAGCCCTTCACCCCTAACCGCAGTTACGTAACATTTTTTGTATTATGTTTAAAAACATAATAGACGTTTTCTAAATAAAAAAAGGGTTTTCACGATGAAGTGCTGTATAGAAATAAATAAAGCAATATTTTTATATAACACTGAAGGCTTTTTGAATATTTTTTTTAGTCACACAAATAATGAAATTACTTGCAAGAAAAGAAGTATTATCAGTTTGTTTTTAAGTTTATATGAATATAAATTTTATAATATTCTGGAGAAAATTAGAAAAGATTTTTGAATATTTAAAACCTCTCAAATTCTTTAAAATAATTTTAGCTAACTCGAATTTTTCTTGAAATTTTGAAAAAGCATTCAAAATGTAAAGAAATTGCCTTAAAATCTTCAAAATTTTCCTAGGAATTTTGAGAAAATTTGTGTATTCACTTGAAACCTCTCAAAATTCTTTCAAACCTTCTAAAGTTTTTGTTTGAAATCGTTAAAAAAAATCTGAATTTTTTAAAATCTTTTACAGTTTGAAATTCTTTTTCAATCTCTTAAAATCTTCCAGATATTTGTTGAATTTACTCGATTTTTTTTTTGATTTTTTAATCATACCAAATTGAAACATTTTTCTTTAAAATCTTCTACTCTTTTTCAAAATTTAAGGAAATCTTTTGAAATCAAAATTCCTAAAATATCTTATAAGTTTTTATTATTTTTGAATCGTTTCAAAATGGTAGGAAATTAATCCTCTTGGTAACTAATTTACCTTTTTGGTTGAAAATACATGACTTTTTGTTGAAAATTAATCTCTTTCTGGTAGAAAAAAAAAAATCTTTTACGTTCAAACTTCATTTCCTTGGCTTGAAATTTTATTTTTCATTGAAGATTAATTTTTTTAACTGAAAAATTAACCATTTAATGTTTGGTTGAGCATCAATCTGCTTCAGTTGAAAATTCATCTATTTGTTTGCGGATTTCCGTATTTTGTTCAAACTTTGTATTTTGTGGTAGAATGCTAATTTTCTTGGTGACTAATTAACTTTTGCTTGAAAATTCAACTATTTGGTTAAAAATTCCATTAAAAAATGAAATATTTGGTTGAAAATTGATGTATTTTGTTGAAAATTTTTCTTTTTTGGTAGAAAATTAAACTTTTTGGTTGAAAATTCATTTATGTCGTTAAAAATTAGGTTCTTTTATTAAAAATTACTATTTGTAATTAAAAATGTAACTAAAGTTTTTGTTGAAATTTTTTTGTATAGACATTTAATCTTTTTGTTAGAAAATTTGTTTGGTTGAAAATTTAACTTTTTCGGTAGAAAATTAACCTTTTTGGTTGAAAGTTCATGTATTTGGTTAAAAATTATTCTTATCTGGTAGAAAATTAATCTTTTTGGTTAAAATTTCATTTCTTTTGTTGAAAATTAGTTTTTTTATTGAAAATTTATCTATTTTGTTGAAAAATTATTTTATTTGCTTAAAAACTTATTTTCCTGATTGAAAATTAAACCATTCTATTTTTTGTTGAAAATTTATCTTTTTTTAGTTGAAAATTCATCTATTTTGTTGAAAATTTGTCTTTTTTGGTAGAAAATTCATCTTCTGGGTTGCAAATTCAACTATTTGATTACATATTTATTTTTTTGATTGTAGATGTATCATTTTAGTTAAAAGTTATTTCCTTCGTTAAAAATTTAACACATTTTTTTGAAAATTCTTTTTTCTACTAAAAATGCAGGTATTCCATTTTTGTTATAAAATTGATCTTTTTCAGTTGAAAATTCATTTATTTTATTAAAAACTTGTCTTTTTTAATAAAAAATGCAATTTTTCTGATAAAAAATGCATATTTTTGAGATGTTAATTCAACCCTTTTTTTAAATTCTTCCGTATGACTTTGAAACTCAACATTTTGGATAAGATTTTTTTTCTTCGTTAATTGAACAATCTCTCTTTGTTAAAAATTCAACTCTTGTGTCGAAAATTCGTATTTTTTGGTTTAGCAGTTTTTTTATTGAAAATGAAAATATCGTTTGGTGAAAATATCAACTATTACACTTTATCAGTTTGTCTGAAAATTTAACTATTTTGTTGGAAATTCTCTTTTCCTTAATTGGAAATTAATTATTTTAACTGAAAATGTTATATTAAAATTTTACATTAATAAATATTAAATTTTTGTGAGTTCTTTTTTTAGAGAAAGATTAAAAATGTTACGTACTCGAGTTAAAAATACACCCCCCCCCGCCCGGGCTGATGCCCACATAACAGACCGTTACGAAACAAGACCCCCGCCCCCCTTTAATGTTACGTAATTGCAAACTTTTTTATTCAGTATGCCCATGTTATACACAAACGGTTTATACACTGGCCCGACGTGTTCCGAGTTTAGCCGACTGGTCACGAAGAGTAAGACTCGGAGAAATTCACACGTTGTAGTAAGCGATCGAATGCTATTTTTCCTAATTCGACGCTTATCCCATCGTTATTTTTCTTAGCGGCGCGTTGGATACGGCTACACTTGTGATTTTTTTCCTTAGCCGTTGATTTTGAACGATTTTATTCGTATGCGAATCATTTCATTTTATGCAATAAGAAGCTTATGTTATACATAACAAAAAAATTCTATCGACAGTTACACTGCGTTAAGCAGAATAAAGCTATGCTTATTTTAACACCGTCTACAGATTTTTTATTTTGAAAAATCATGATTTTAGAGTGGTTTACTCCTCGGAATTAATCAAATACTAATTTACGCTTTATATCCAATTACACTATATGACAAATTTTTTAGCTTTCAGAGTTTGAATTTTGTCAATTTCAATGACCGTGAACAATTTTTTACGAACTTTAAAAAATCCCGGAATATTTTTCTATATTTTGCTATCTTCTGAATTTCTTCTTTTCGGTGAAAAAATACTGTCATAAATTTAATTCATTTGAACAAAAATGATTTAGACGTTCCGCTGTATGAAAACAGGCCACATTATCTCCAAATACATGACGTATTTATAAACTCTGGCTTTGAAATGTGAAAATAAGAATTATTTACACAGTTAATCTCTTTAACCTAACGTTATGCAGTGATGACGTTAAAAATGTAAAATAATATTGTAAGCAATGTCTTATTTTCCAGATTATTCATTTATACAGGAACATAACGTGAGGATAAAATAAAATAAAAAAATTTTTAGACGTTCTTGTTTATGTGATGTTGATTTTATTTGTATTCACGATTATATAAATATAATCTTCCCAGGTTAATTGAGAAAATCCAAAAAGAGTTTTAGAGATTTCAGATACGCCGAGAACGTATCTAGAAAATTTCTAATAAAGTTTTTTTATTTGACAGGACTTTGCAAAATATTAGTAAAAATTCGGTTCTGCTTAAGAGATATTCAGAACTTATTTAAGTCTAAACGGACTAGAATTATTCCTGAAATAATCTGAAAGTCTCTCAGATTTTTTGTTGACAATTTTGGAAATGTTTCCAAATTAAAAATTTTTTTGGAATAATTTTTCGAAACTCCTGCACATCTTTCAAAATAGTAAGAATCTTTCCTGAATGGTTTGAAAAATCTTTCAGGAATAAAAACATTTCCTTAGAATCTTGCATATATTTTGTTTAGAATTTTAAGTTAGAGGGAATCAACCCCTCACTAAGAACAGCGTCCTGGTGAATCGTCACGCACGATCGGCTTTAGGAAGAAGACAAGGGCTCTTGTGATCCTCAGCAACAAGTCCGTCTGCCACCTTGGACAGGTAAACCTTAGGGTTGCCAGCCAGGGACAGAAGGAGCCTGTCAGGATACAGGACGATCGGCAGAAGACCTAAATGACTTCACCCGGCCTGACCATTACCCAAAATTAACTGTCATCACAAGCGAAGGCGCTTCTGCGGTTCTGCAGAGGGGCATGGCTGCGAGGCACACAGGTATCTCGCTAATCCAGAAACCTTGCTTATTTCGAGGAACCATATGAAGATTAGGGGGGGGCTGATTCTTGTTACAGGAACTTCAAGGCGGTCAAACTAAGTTACAGCATACTGGCGAAGGAAGTCAACGTTGACGCGCTGCTAGAGCTATGTTCGAAAGACCTGACGGTAATAGACATAGATCCGTGAAGAATAAGGAAGCTAGTCATGGGATCGGCCTACTTTCCATATAACAGCGATACCAACCCACCATACGCTGTGGAGCAGCACAGAAATCAACCCAAGGGGTGATGATCTATTGGAATATCTAATCACTACTGATTCAGATATTTTTAACCCAAAGAATACTCTGAAATTTTATAAATCGATCAGGCAGGCAGTCATCAACATCACTCTCTGTACAGGTAGTTTTAGAGACAATGTCAAGAAGTGGAAATTCCCAGACGAACCCACTCTTCCAGATCACTCACAGATAGAGTTATATTTGTAATCCATCGTATACCCGCGGGCCATAAGTCGGCCAGAAATCCAAGAGGAACGAACTGGAAGCAGTTTTCCACGGAACTAAGGAGTGCTCTCTCGGATGTGCTTAGGTCAATTAGAGACGTGGATACACTGAAGGTGGCAGCCAAGATTTTCAATAAGGCCATCAAATTTACTTCACATAAACGGCCGAAAGGCTGAGGAGACACACTGGTGGAACGGGAAACCAGAACAACTTCGCAGGAAAACCAGAGAGAGGTTTAGACGTGCCAGTACTCGCAAAACGGATGAACTATGGACCTCATTTACGACGATGAGGGATGAATACAAGTTGCGATACGTAAGGCGAAGCAAGAAAGCTGGATTAACTTTTGCACAGACACCAAGAAAGGAGAAGAGGCGGCTAGACTGGGCAAGCTGCTCTCTCAAAACCCAGATGCTATTCTTGGCACTCTAAAATTGCCCGACGGAAGATAATCAACGTCGGACGAGGAGACCTTGGCTCGTAAGGTCAGGAGAAAAGCAAGCGACACCTCTGAGGCAACCAAAGCCACCTGTGGCTCAACTGGGTTTGAAACGGCGGCTAACCCACGAGATTGTCACCCCCTTCAGGGCCACGTGGTCCCTGAAGTCTTCCAGTCATTTCAAGTCTCCTGATCCGGATGGCATATATGCGGTCTTCTAACAGAAGGCTGGAGATACCATCATAGAGCCGATCGTGAGACTTGCTAGGGCTAGTCTGACGCTGGGTCTGGCAGGGTGGATTATACTTCACCCAAGGATTTCCGCCCATTAGCTTCACATTTTTTCTACTAAAAACAGTTTAAAGAGTTGTGGATAGCTATATATGCGACAAGGTATCATTGAATAGGCCACTTCACAAGGAGCAACACGCCTATAGGCCTGGTCACTTGACCGAGACAGCCCTAAGCGGAGCGGTACACCTAATCGAAGGACAACTGAAGCAGAAAGTCATCTCTAAAGATGTGATCAGGGCGGCCATGATTCCACTTGGTGTGCCTATTGTAGTCGTGGAATAGACATGCCACATGCTGGCAAACAGGAGCCTAACAACGACAAAGAATGATACCACTATATGTCGAACCGCTGACTCGGGATGTTCTCAGGGAAGCGTTTTAGCCCCCTGCTGTGGTCCTTGGTAGCGGATGAACTGCTTCATCTGCTCACTAGTCAGGGGTAACACGTTATAGGCTACGCGGACAATATACTGGTTGTAGTGCGCGGCTAGGATCTAGATGCGCTCTTCGAAATAATGCAGCAAGTATTGGGGACAGTGGATACTTGGTGCAAAAAGACTAGACCATCGACCAATCCGATTAAGACGGACGCAGTTGTATCCGCCAGGCGATATAAGTGGGAAACCACGAGTACACTGAAATGGGGAAGACAACAACTGGAAATCAAAGAATGCGCTAAATATCTAGGAGTCATCCTAGATAAGAAGCTGTTATGGAACGAGCACCTGGAAAACCGTTCCAGAAAGCTAGTAGGAACTCTATGACTCGGATGATGAGCAATAGGGAAAATCTGAGGCTCGAAGTCGGAAACACTTATGTGGATCTACACAGCGATGCTGCTACCCCAGCTAACCTATGCAGCGGTAGTCTGGTGGAGCAAGGTCGAACCGTCTACTGTTAAGTCTTGACTGGAAAGAATCAGGGGACTGATTCCAAGAGGCGCCACTGGTGCTTTGGAGTCGACACCCATGATGGCATTAGGGGCACTAACAGGGTTGGAGCTCTTCCATGTCACGATCAAGGCCGTGCCTGTGAAGGCGGTCTGGCGATTAAATATGGTAAACGGCGAAACGATCGCTACAATAGTGTGGATTCAAACCGACAATGCGAGTAGGCCGAACCTGAGCATGCTCAGGGACAAAACGCACACTATATGCCTTATTGACAAAAAGTATTGTGTTAGCACATCCACGAAGGAGGAATGAGTTAACGGCAAAGCACACCTGCCCAGTCATGGGGACAACTGGTTTACAGATAGCTCCAGGAGCAAGGAGGAAGCAGGAGCCGGTATATATCGTAGAAGGAGTGGGAAGGGTTTATAAGTTTATAAGTTCATAAGTGTCGTTTTTCGGTGAACTACTGCAAACGGAGATGGTTGTACATCCGCTCGCATACCGCCAATGTATGTGGCTTTACGAAACTAAACAACATTTTTTTGTGAGCAATGTAAGTGAAAAAATAAATCATGACAAAATCACTCTTATTTTTAGCTCTCTGCACCAGACGACCCCCTTGAAACTTGATGGACGATGAGTGTTATTGGCTGCAAGCTTAGGTTCAGACAAGAATCGTCTAGCTCTGTTATTAATACCAGAGTTTCCCTCTCCCTGGCTTGGAAAATCCAGATTAACTCCCATCTGGGATTGGAATGATTGCTGGATCTTCTTGTTTCTACTCTTTTGGAATTTTGCTTCCATTTTGCGCATCCATCTAACTCAAAATGTAACATAATGGTATACAATTATATCAGATATTAGTTTCAATCGAAATCAAAACCGCACGTTATTATGATGAAATAATTAGGAAGAAAAAAAATTTTTACCTTTCATTGCTCACTATGTGCTCACTATCTGTGGTTTGCTATTATAGAGAAGTAGATACCATTTTGATGATCTTAGTCGCTGCTTCATAACCTTCTATTCATAGCTTCATAAATGTAGCGAAAGCAAGTGAATCAGCGATGTTGATGATCTTCAAATCCTCAGTTTTTCTGCGCTTAGATCTTCCACTTAGCTTTTGGAAAGATTTTGTTGGACAATCAAATACAGCCGTAATGATCTTTTCATTTCAAGAATATGATAAAAGTTTATATTTAGAATGAGATTAGGAGTTATGAAGTTCTGTCAATAATTAATTCAAAAAGTGCTGAAAGTGAACAAAACTCGAGACAAAATGAACCGAAACGCATTTCCAGAAACAGAATTGAAGAAAAATCAATAATTTACGAAATAGTTACAAAGTTTCAATAGAAAATCCATCTTTATCTACATTGCGCTTTTAGACACAAAGCTTTTTTTTCAATATTTTGCACTGCTCCACATTTTTACCGTACACGGAAAAGGTTGATGTTTCGTATTTAAATTATATTTTTCACACTCTGACACTTTAGCACAATTTTCTTCTAAAAAACATTTCACAAAATTTCCATGAGCCTTTTTATAATGAAAATCATAGAGATGGAGATTTGTTATTAACCTTCTAATTTTTAAATCGTTGAAACGGAATTGGGCAAAATATTTATGTAGGACCGAGATTTTTGCGTGTCTTCTTGGAGAGAATTTTCCCAAGATTGACGAAAGTTGTAATTGTAAAACCAAAAGTAAAAGACCAAACAAATTTTTTTCACAGTGTATAGTGAGGATAGGGTCCAGGATAGATTTTTTAAAAAGATAGTAAATAAGATCACCCATCTTCTTTTGATTATTTATATCTTTATTGACGCTACTGCTTATTCAAACACGCCTCCTCAGAACCAAGTTTCATTTAAAAGAGCAGGCTAAAGTTTGTACCCTAAAAATTTTATTTTGGTGTTGCCTCATGAGTATTTTCACCGAATATGAAAAAAATCGTTAGACCCTTTACTAAAATAACTCGATATTCGTTGTTTTTTTAAAATGAATGTGATTTTCTTCAAAAGGCACAGATAATATGTTAAGTATTCTCTGATAATAATTTTTAATTTTGTTCTGAAGAAAAGTTTATACGTGATTAATATCAATTGACTTTCCCTTCCTTTTAGATTTTGAGAAATGTGTAAAAGACATCAGCTTTTCAAATTCTACTTTTTTGGAGCATTTTACGTAGAACTTCTAAAGAGCAAGAAAAAAGTTCACAAATTTCCCAACAATTAAAAAAAAAAAGAATGTTTCAGCATAAATAGTTCTGAAGTTATGACGTCTCAAAGAGATTTTTTTAGTAAAAAAAATCTTTCATATCTGGAATAATATCTTGACCCCTATATTTCCTGCATGAAAATTGCATTAAATAAATTAGAGCATATTATATTATCTTTGAAACTAAAAAAAAAAAAAAATTATTCTTGCTCTTACAGAACATCAGTTACAGTCTCTTATAGCAGGCTGCTTTTTGTGGAATCCTTTTTACAAATTGAATAATCGAATTATTGTAACTGTCTTGTTTCAGTGCAACAATCCAATGAATGTTTCATTCGCTGATGTCATTTAAGAACTCATTTACTGTATTATTACATAGGAATATATAAAGGAGCAATAAGTGATTCATAAATTTTCTCAAAATGACGATTTTAAACCTTGACTTCTAAAGATTTTCTTGTCCAAGCAAAGTGTTAAAGAAAATAGTAAGAAGTACTGATGCAATACATGCAAAATAGGTGTTCTGTAAGATCTAAAATCAATTTGCTTTAGTTTTGAAGATAATTTAATCTGCTTTAATTTATTTTCATACAATTTTCATATAAGATGTATAGGGGACTAGATTGCGTGCTCAAGGATAAATTGACCGATAATCACTTACATGTTCCTGACATGAAATCTGTAGTTTTAAATATAATTTATTTTTAAGAGAAAGCCGCCTTGGAAATGGGTATAATGTTTAACATTCAATAAACAAAAGTGCGATTTTTTCATTATTTTTCGAGTAGTTTGGCAAAAAGTAAACTTATTAAACTAACACCTGCCCAAGGATAAATTGATCAATGATAACTTACATTTTCCTAACATAAAATGTGTAGTTTTGAATATACATTATTTCCAAGAGAAGCTCGCCTTGAAAATGGGTATAAGGTTTAACATTCAATAAACAAGAGTGCAATTGTTGCATTATTTTTCAATTAGTTTGGCAGAAAGTTAACTTTTTTCCGAAACCAGCCCGAAGATAAATTGATCGATAGTCGCTCACATTTTCGATCTATGAAACAAGAAAAGATCAGCATAGTGATCACTGGCGGTAAATCCAGAAACTAAAGCATCTATACTTTTTGGAATTAGATAATCCATAATTCCATAGATTTCGGTTGACTTTTGACAATACAAAAAAACAAATTTCAATTCATACATTAAACAATTAGACAAATTTTTTGTTTTCTTTGAAACTCAAAATAAAATTGATTTTTTGAAAAAAACGCCTCTATTAAGATCAATTTTCTTCTTTAGAGAGAGCTTCTTTATTCCCTTTGAATTCATGTAGGAGAAAGAGTGGGATGGAAATAATTTTTTGGTCAAATTGAGATTTTTAAGCTCGAGGGTAACACTTTATAATTATATAATATACATACACATAAAAAATTATCCCAGGATATTTGAAAATGAAGTTGAAAAAGCACCTGACAAAGGTTGAATAAATTCGGATTTGAGAACTGTAAAATATTATATACGTATGTAATAACATGGGGCCTTATTGTAGCATCAGCATATAAAAAAAATCATCAAGTGTATTAAGGAAATCTTACGAATTTTAGGAATTTAAGGTTATGCTTGGGTTTCTCAACAGAAATGGCTCATATTTTAAAATAAAAACCTTGAAGTATGTATATTTATTACCAAACATTTGGATTGAAATTTATATTTTGAATTCAATTTTTAATTGTATGCACAAGTTTTGTTTGTTTACCACTTATTGAACTTATTGAACTTAGTAAGTGTGCATGTTTTTAAAATTGTTCAAACAATTTAGTTTGGTTTAATTCCAACTTTTTACTGGAAAACACTAGAAAATCGTTGATAGAAATATCGTTGATAGAAATATCGCGAATGAAAGGTATCTTTCAAATGCTTTGTTCTAATTCATAAATGTGAACAGTGAATTCTTGCATTGTTATCTACTTTTTATTGTTTAAACAATTGACCATAGAAAAAATGACAGATTTTCCCGCATTTCCCAGGACAGTAAATTCCGGAAAACTTTTCGCGATAATTTGATCTTATTGTGCACTTGATGACCTCATTCAAGAAATATCTATTTTAATCAAATCATTTGAGAGATATTATGCTTTGAAAGTCAATTTTGCAAGATAGCTCACCGTGCTGCTTTGGGCATTAATAATTAAAACGAAAAACAAAATAACCTTTTGAAGATGTGTGTTTTAATTTGTCGCAAAAATTCTGCACTGAACAACTGGTAAGGTCATGAAATATACACGAGTATTGTTTTAGCTATCTGGCAATGATTTCATAGATTTTCGCATGAACATCAAATTGCACTTATTAGAGTTGCCTCAGACTAACAGACCGCAATGAGCTGCAACTAAAATATTTAATGATTCGAATAATAACATTCAGTCATATTTTTATTAATTTATTTTTTTTATTTTATTATGAAAGTTTACATTATTTCCGATTTACATTTTGGAAACCCATCCTTAAAATGTATCCCCTACCGTCTGCAGCCGGATATTCATTATAAGCGCTCGCATTTGCTTGGCCTTTCGGCCAAAGGAGAAGAAAACTGCAGAAAACCTTTCCCAAGCGCAGCCGATTACGTGATTACGTACCATTCACCAATATATAAATAGCTATACTTTTATTATCGATCTTACGATCCATTCATTCCCGAAGTTTACGATTCTATTTTTCCGATTAGGAGAGTCCGGGGCGGGACAGGACAACAGGGCGAGACAGGACACATGATTTTCTGCTGTTTTGCAGGGGCCTTCATAAAACTAGCGGATAGCAGGGATGGGCGATCTTGATTCAAATATTTATGAATCCAGTATTTTGAGCTAATTCTTTTAGCTGAATTAGAAGAGACCGGAACGAAATTACACCAGGTTCACAAAATGTTGTTTACTAAATTATAATCTAACAATTATTTTTGACAATAAGCGTTGTGAACCAATATATTTTGGCATTATCACTAATTAATACCCATATCAAATTACCCTGAAAATAAAAGAATTCACGTCCTGAAATGTCAAAATCACTTTGTTCTTGTCTAATTTAATGTATTTTCAATTTTGTCAACTGTCGTATAATTTCTTCTTCCTACTGTAAAAAGGAACTGTTCTACCAACCATATATCTTATGAGTCGGGTCTTGCCCTGGTGTTCTGTCCCGCTCCGAACTCCACTAATCAGAAGAATCGAATCGTAAGCTTTAAAAAAAAGCAATCTTCTAGTACGAAATCGATCCCGATGCCGCTGAACCTGCTGCCCTTGTGGGTCCTGTCAGTTGCATCGTGTATCCTTCCTTTTGCATCCACTCGTGCACAAGACGAACAGCATAATTGATAGCTGTCTTTGAATAATCATTATAATAGAAAGCATTAGATTCAGGGCTTGATAACGTCATAGGATCTTCAAGTTTTACCACGGCAATCTTGTCATCTCTGTTTATGTATCTAATTTCTCCTCTTGTTGACATTGACCCTGCTCCCAAAGTTAATTTAACACGATAAGGCCTTTGCACAATGGCAGGACGCGTTACAACGAAAAAATTATGTATTGCAAAGCCAGGTTGAGAGGTTCCGTCCTGGTAGATAATTTCGACTCTGGTGGGCGCTTCTATGTTTACCACAGCATAGGATTGGAGACTGGGATGATTCTGATGCATTCGCTGTCGGCGACTCAGAGAAGCTATTGATTCTATTTCTGCAAAAATGATTTCACAAGTTTATTTATTAGCATCAAGTCAAGGCAGTAGGACAAAAAGCAATGCTAATGTCCGTGAAATCGGTATGCCATTCATAACAAATCCAAACTTTTTTGGTGGAATAATGGACTGGTTATTCAGTAGTAACCAAGTGGTGAGCGTTGATATTCGCTGTTTAAAATTGCAAAAATTACAGCATTGCTTGCCAGTTTTCTATATTTAAAAAAAATTCTTTTCGTAATTTTTTGGTAGTCATTGGGGGTGGTTTTTGATATTTTGCAGTAAAAGTTGGTGCAGCTAATAATATTCCAAAAAAAATCACGACAACATGCGCAACTTTTTCTGAACATACGGAATTAGCGCGAAGCATTGATATTGAAAAAATCGTATTATTAATTTTCTTGTTTTTGTCATTCGGAAAAGTGCGCAAACTTTAAGAAAACACTTTTCAAAGTAAATTTGTAGATATGTGACCGTCCGCTGTATACCAAATAACTTTTGAAAGACTATTCGGATTGAACTATACTCTGGCACCAAAAAGAAAGAACAGGTTTGTGAACTATCGTGGATCAAAATTCAAAAAGTTAGAGCATTTTCAAAATTAGTGAAACATTTTTTTTTCAAGATTTGAAAATTATATGTACGGCTATTCGTAATTCTCGGAAAATCGAACAATTTATAATTACGATTTTTTTTCGATAAAAAGAGAATTAACAGAGTTATAGCATTTGCAGAATTTAAAGAAAAAAAAAAAATTTTAAGCCAAACAAGGCAAGATATAGAAAAAAGTCATGGAAAGAAAAACGTTGCTTTTTAAAAACCCGACAAGAATATCGTAACACCTTTTTGAATTTGTTAGAAAATCGAAAACTTAAATTCTGATCGCCTACAAAATAATGAAAAATCGAACATTCCATTTAGTAGTTAAACTGTGCAAGAGACGAAAAAGATTATTAAACAAAAATGGTCATTAATGATTTTAAGATAGGACGAATAGATTTTCTTTTAATTGTGAAAAATGAGAATAAAAATAAAAAATAAAATTGTTTCAGAAAAATGACACAAGCTACAATAACATTTTATTTAACAAAATTTTTCGCTTGAATTATGTCTAAAAATTTTCATAGAACCACCACTTTACGCTTGGATGCGTATTTTGGTTTAAATCGTAACAAATAACATTGAAAATGAACAAACTAAATTCATGTAAAGATGGCACAAGTTGGAATAAAATGTTAAATAAGAAAATTGTTTTTTTTTAATAGAATTCCCACTTTTTATAATTGTAAAAACAAGACAATGAAAATGCGTCTGTTTTATCACTTTTAATACCAATTCATATTATATATTGTAATGATATGTATTCATTTACGTGATATAAAATATTCAGGGTAGCTGAGAATAACATTTAATACAAAATAAGAAGCAAATATTGAAGTAGTAGTAGTAGTAGTAGTAGTAGTAGTAGTAGTAGTAGTAGTAG
>CAKNYM010048653.1:13824-60313 GCA_932195095.1 Andricus curvator
TAGTAGTAGTAGTAGTAGTAGTAGTAGTAGTAGTAGTAGTAGTAGTATACCATTAAGCCATTTCCCTTTCAGGGTAGGCGTGACACTAGCCGATTTGGGTAGTGTTTCTAGGTGGATAGTTTCTTGTAGTAAATAACTACAAGTTGGGCTCACCACATCCGCGATGAGTCAACAGCACGCAGTATTCTCGAATAGTCACTCATCCAAGTACTAACCGCACCCAACGCTGGTTAACTTCAGTGATCTGACGAGAACTGGTTTTTTCAGCGTGGTTTGGCCGTTGGCATTGTCATAATTAGTGATAATGATAAATAAAATTTCTACTTCATTTTTTAATATCTGAATAAGCAATGTCAGGCCGAGATACAGAAATAAATTTAATATACATTTGATATAATGTATATAATATGTATATAATGTATATACTAATATAATTTGATATAGTGTTGACTATAATATTACAAAGTTTGCACTTGGGACAAAATCGAGTGCGAAGCACGAGATACGTGATGGGAATGTGTTCTTTAAAGCCGAAGGAGCTTCAACAAAAGAGAATTCACAATCACCAAATTACTGTTGTCGATGCTTTGACCTTTACTTTTAAAACGTCTGTGCATATATGTGAAGCAAGTACAAAGCCTGAGCCCGTAGCACGAGGTAAAGACACTATCGAGCGCATGACTGTTTATTGTTCAAGCAATTGAGCATTGTAGAATTGCAACTTTTAGAAGGAAAATAAAAAAAAAATACATTTTTTGCAATTGTGCAACAAGATCAAGTGCTTTGTCCTGATTCTTAGCTTTTTTTGAAACTACACTGGAGTCCCGCTTTACTGGGTATCGATATGCGTGATAAGGTGGTCTAAGGGTGCGAGAGAGAGGCGCTTGCAAGGTCAGCGGAGCTGCGATATTTACGTTTCGGCACTATAAGAAGCCACAAGCAAGAAGGAGAAGTAGCACGGTTTGGCTGGTCCCGATTCAATGTGAAGGACATTGAGGGTATCCTTGATATACCCACTAAAGCGGGACTGCAGTGTAATTCGGAACATTTAAAAAAATTACTTTTAGAACAATAATAGTATCTAACTGATATGGAAAGTACGTCTTATTCTCAATAAAATGAGATTATCAATCATGTAAAAAATTGGTTTTAAGTTGAAAATGTTGAAAATTGGGACGAAGTATTGGAAACTGCTTGAAAAATAACAAAGAATGCGTTCTTTAGATTTTCCTGCTAAAAGTTGCATTTTAACTATCACTACAGCAAAATTAGCTGAAAAAGGCCATTTGCTTGTACAAATTCGAGACACTGAAATCTTTGTTTTAAACTGCTAAAATATACGTCCTGTTGAAGAGCTCAAAAGTTTGAGTGTAATTTCTCAATCAATTGTTTGTTATTAACAAAAAACGTAAAATCGAAACATTTTCCCAACACGAATGCTTGGATTGTTACTTTTGATTAGAAAAAGTGTGAAAAGTGTATGAGACTTCATTTTCAGAGTATAAGATACGCTTTGAAATGAGCTTTCAGTAAATATCGTATGACAAATAGTTTACAAGATATGAATTTGTTAATTAACATTATGCGTTTGTTAGTGAAGACAAAGCTTTTCTGAACTTTCATTCTTGAAAAAAAGTCACAATCGGGTTTTGGCTTTTTAATTTTAAAACTAAATGGTTCAAAGTATTAGAAAACATTTGTTTCGGATTCAAAAATAAAAAAATGACAACGGGGTTGGAGATGTCAACAAAATTCATGACTTTCTTTATAATTCTATGAATTCAAGGAATTCATGAAATTCAAGGAATTCATGGAATTCACTCTAAAATCACTCATAATACCAGCATAGTGTAAAAAATTTTTTTTCTAATTTATAGCTGAAAATGAAAAATTTGTACAGATTTAGAATTCCTGTTTCCGTCGCGCCCATTCCGGCAGCTTGATGTGACGTAGCACGCCGTCAAACGCTTGTAAAAAGCCGGGCGAATCACGTTTTTTTTCTTCATAAAAATGCACAACAACAGCGCTGTTATTGGTGTTTTGTGCCTCTATGCAAGAACACGTCTGTCAAAAATCCAGGAAAATTATTTATATCTAAACTCAAAGGTGAGGAACGAAAAAAATGGTACAAAATTGTTAGGCGTGACATGTGCGCTGCCACATCTTTAACGTCAGCAGTATATTGTTGCGAAAATCATTTTAACGACAAGCATATATATTGTCATTTTGAATACGAAAATATAAAATATGTTTTTTTAATGGCATAAATCTCATAATTGACTTATTCTTAACGGTGTTATATGAATGTGAGCTATAACACCTCACAAAAACAAATCGTTTATTTACGCAACAAGTATTATGAAATAAAGTATTTATAAAGGTAATTATGAATCTTATAATTATAAATTGTATAACAATTTTATAGCAGCATTTATGAAAGTATTTATGAAAGAATCTATTAAGAAAGTGAGGTTAGGTTTTATGGATGCAATATTGGCAATATTGCATATATGTTACGATTCGCCTGAAGCAATTATCATTTTAAATTAATAAATTGAACGAATAAAAATGAATGTTTGAAAGGGTTAACGTCATTCATCCCATTTACTTATTCTTTTGCTTGTACTTCTCGAGTCTGAGCAATGTTGAAATTGGAGCACTACGCAAAAAAATAACTCATAAGTGTAATCACTTTTGGAAACAATATGGAAAGTAAGCTGGACGCCGGAGTAGTAGGAGAAGTCAGGGTAGTATGGGTTAGAAGTCGGTCGCTCGCATATGCAGATGACATAGTGTTGTTGGCAAGATGCGAGGGGGCCTTAAAGGAGATGAGGAAGAGGTTGAGAAGATACCTGGATAAGAGTAGGTTAGAGCTTTTCTTTCTTTTTTGGGGTTATGTCCATTAGCACTAGGTCTTTCCAGAGATCCTCTTATTCCGCCAAGGTTCTCCTGCTGGTAAGAGCGAGACCTATCCGGCCATTGCTATAGGTTAGAGCTGAATGCGGAAAAGTTCATGTTATGGTGTCCAGAAAAGGAGGTATAAGGAATAAGGGAGGGCAGTGGAAGTGGAAGGGGAAGGCGGTGCAGGAGGTGAAAGAGTTTATGTATCTGGGCTTCTTGTTTCGGAGAAATGAGGAAGAAAGAGTGAGAATGGCAAATGTGGTGATGAGGCAGGTGTGGGGTTTGAGAAAGAAGTTATTCGCCGAGGATTTTAGGAAGGGGAATTAAATTGTTTGACTCACTAGCGATAAGAGTGCTATTTTATGGGGTACGGTGACCGAAGTGCAAGACCAACGGATTGAGTAAATATCAAATAATGAGGAAATTAAAAAACAGTTCTAAGTGGTGATATGTGTAACCTGATACTTTGAGCTTTTCATGAAAAAATACAGACATGAAAATCACATTTCAATTATAACTGACGGGACATTTCGTGCAATGCTGGCACCATACTCCACTCTCCATCACCATCAAAATTTGTTCATCTTTTTGAGATGAAAAATTTTGCATCCGAAACATTTTTTTCATATCTTGTATAGTTTTGTTGGAAAATGGAACATTTCAGGATACAGAAAAACAGACAAACAGAAACCTTAATAAAAATCGTTTTTTCTGACTCAGGGTACCTCGAAAAGTGAAGATTCTATCAAAACCGACCGAATAATAATGTAATAAACAAAACATAACTAGTTCTATTCACGTTCTGTTGTAACCAGTCATATGCTGACGTATTTAAACTTGCTGATTATGAATATGATCGTGAAAATATGCGAAAATGACATAGTGGATGTCAGTTATAAAAATAAGTCATCCAGTTCCCAAAAATAGCAATAATTGGTACTTTGTCACCTAGAAAAGAGGTCAAGTGTCACCGAACTCACCTGCTTGCCATGCTGGTCCTATCCCTTGCATCGTGAGGCTGTGGTAATTCAGCCAGTCTTGCACAATACCAAGAGCATATACAATAGCTTCCTTTGAAAAATTTTTTCTTGCGAGAACATGAAGTACAGGTTTTGAAAACGAGATAGGTTCAGCAACTTTAACCACTGCAACACGGTGAAGACGGTCTATGGACGTGGAGGAATACCCTTCCGGGTATTCCTTTGACCAATCTCCCACAGTCAATTTGATACGAAAAGAGTTTAGCACAAATTCAGGGCGCGTTACGACAAAAAAATGATGTATTGCAAAACCAGGACGAATAAGACTGTCCCCGATGATGACGTCGACGCTGGTGGGCTCTTTTATATTCACCAAGCCAAAGTCTCCTAGTTCACCAGGATTTGGCACGACTCTGGGAACATTCTGATTCGGACTATGATCCATTCGCTTTTGACGAATGTGAGGAACCAATGATGCTGATTCTGCAAAAATATTTATACAAGTTTATTTATTAGTATCATATCAAGGCAGTATGGTGATTATACGGTGGTTATTATGTGGTATGTGTTGATATTTGGTGGTCAAAATTACTCTCCTAAACTGAACCAGTGAAGTTGTCACTGGTAGAATCAGTATTTTGAAATTTATATGATGAACCAGTGTTATTCCGAGTTCTGCTGAATGAAACAGTAAGTGCTGAGCTAGAACAGCTGTACTAAATATATCAGTGAATCCAAATGAGAGCTTGAACCAGCGATATAGCGCTTCACGCAGCCAAGTCATGTAAACGAGTGTTTGTATTCGAAATATTTTCGGCCTGCCTGCAATTAGTAGGTGACATAATATCTTTCGTTCGAAACTTGGGAGGCCCGCGGCCACTTAGGTTTGACTTGTTAAGGTCAACTTCGAATGCTGCTGCTGATCCTAAGCTGGCCGCACGGCAGGAGTTGTATACGCCACTAAACTGTCAATCGGAAATTCGTCTTTTTTTGTAAAAATTTTAATCTTTTTCGTTAAAAATGCAAATGTTTGGTCGGAAACTAATGTTTTTTAGTTAAAGATTCAAATTTTTTGTTGAATATGCGTCTTTTTCATTGAATTTAACTGTTCTTAATATCAAATTTAAATCTTTCCTTTTTGAAATATAAACTAATACATTTTTCATGGAAAATACATCCTTTTGGTTGAAAATAAATCTTCTTGGTTGAAAATTTAACTGTTTTAATAAAAATGTATGTATTGAAATATATCTCAAAATGTTTGGTCAAAAGTTAATGTATTTTGTTGAGAATTCGTGTTTTTAAGTTGAGGAGTGCCAATAAGGCCGTTCTTTGGCCCCCAACCTATTGGGCTCAATTTACGTAAGATTGTTCCCTCGAACGTAACTCACAAACCCCAGCAACGATTTTCCGAATGAGCGTTTCATCAAGCAGAAAACACGACCTTTATGATAGCATTTTACATGGAATTTCGAGCATTTGTTTACGCATTGAAATTCAACAATATATTCCACGATAGAACGGTAATTAATAAATATTCAATAAATGTGAAATAATTAGAAAAGAGGAACTTTATACTTTTCCATGGTTTTTTCATATTGTCCCACGTTCCTTCATATTTTCCCTAGCTATTTCATATTTCCCACGCTCCTTCCTTTTCTCTTACGCTATTCTATATTTTCCACGCTTTTCTCATATAATCCCAAGCCCTTTCCTATTTCCGCCCTCTCATTCATATTTTCCCACGCTATTTCATATTTTCCCATGACCCTTCCGGTTTCCTTACGCTTTTTATATATTTTCCAGATTTATTATATTTATGGACAAGTGTCAAAGAATGGCCCTCTTCAACATAGAAGGTGTAGATCTCGAAACAGTAAGGGTACGTGGGTTAGCATTCGCAGCGATGATAAGGTTATTATGACAGAAACAATAGAAGACTTGCAACGAATGTTGAACAAACTGAAAACAAGCATAAAGAGCATGGGCCTCAAAATTAACGTAAATAAAATGAAAATTATGATGTTTGAAGGAAAGAGTGAGAAAAGAATATGCAGCATTGTCATCTATTATTATAGAAAAAAAGACCGATCTAGAATCATGTCGCATACAATTTGTGAGTAGCGCGCCTTCGCCGCTTAGAGTAATATACAATATAATGATATAATATAATAATCAAAAGTAAATAATAATAATATATAGTGTGAATTTTTCGAAATTATATGATATATTCCTTTGTGCTGGTAAGGAATTTGTCTTTTTCGTAACTTACTATCACAAATTATCACTCAGATTTCACTGATTAGTTTTGAGAGAGTGCAAAAGTTACAGCATCGCAAGCCCATTTTTTTACATTTTTGAATAATTCATTTTATAATCTTTTGGTGGTCATTTGTTGCTGGTTTTAGATATTTTTTGAAAAAAATTTTGGCAGATAATAATTTTCCATCAATTTTAGGACAACAAGCGCAACTGTTTCTGAACATATGGTTGAATTTTGTTTTACATCCATTAAGATTTTTCACCTCCACAAGCGTGTTGAAGATATAAAAAATCTAATTTACGCGTAAAATGCACGAAAAAAAGAATTCTTATAGTCACCAGTCTGTTTATTATATGTAGAACTATATGCCTAAAGAATTTATGGAAGGACCTATTTGATATTAAATATATATCAGAAATTAAACATACATAAAAATTTTTCCAATTTGATTCCAATATTTTTTTAATTCCGTGCATGAAGTAACCTCAAAGCAAATTTGTGTTGAATTTCTGATGAAAGAGACGGTTCTATAAAAGAAATATTTCAATCAAGAGCTAAGATGCCTGATTTCCAAAAAAAGACGGATTTTACTCGCATATTGTATTTGTTAATAATTAATGAATTATTTATTCACAATTTTTTTCAATGAAAAGAAAACCATCAGAGTTATAGCATTTTGAATAAAAAAAAAAGGAAAAATGAAATGAATATTTTGAGCCAAGAAATGCACGCTTTAAAAAAGTCAAGGAAAGAAAAACGTTGCTTTTTGAAAGCTTTACAAGCTTACCCTAACAGCTTTTTGAATTTTCTTGAAAAATAAAAAACACAAAATTTGATCACAGAAAGAGTAATGGAAAATCAAAAATTCAATTTTGCAATCGGACAATGCAAGATGCGAAAAGAGGTAAATCAATAGGAATTATGCACCCAAAAAAATATCTACAAACGATACAAGCTGCAGTAAAAAATAATTAAACAAAAAAGTGCTACAAAGTTATTAATATTTTTTGTATGAAACGCATAATTTTTGGTTTCAATCGTAATAAAAGCATCAAAACGAAAATAATGATTTTGTTGAAAAAAACGACACAAGCTACGAAAAAAAGACAAAAGTTGTTCATCCGAAAAAAGCTCAAACTTGACACGAACATGTAAAATTTAAAATTTAACAATTCAAGGTTCTGAAGTTAAAAGTTTTTTAATAAAAAATAATGCAGTTTCATAATTACTTCGTCGCTGTTTAATTTACAAAGTTTCTTGCTTCATACTGTTTAATATGACATAGAAAAATTGAATCAAATTAATATTTTTATCCCAAGCCTCATATATTTTTAACAGAGAGATGTTTTTAATCACTGACTATAAATTTATAAGCCTGCTAATTAATAAGTTGTTATAATAAAAGAAAATCCGATGAAATGGGGTTTATGGCCGAAATTTTTTTATCGATATTTCAAGTGTTGAAGTTATATAAAAAATAAAGTTTTTAAAAGTGTTAAACCGAAAATAATGTATAAAATTTATATTATAATATGATATGGCAGTGAGTTATTTTTTTTTTTAAACTCGGGTAATATTGTAGGATTTCAGATAATATCAAACTATATAGACTATGCTTTTCTTCAAATAAATATCACTTATTAGCTTAATTTTTTAATATTCATTTCTAATGGCAACATTTTAGAATACAATTTTTTCCCGGTTCGCCACAATTTTTTACGGTCATTGAAATTAAAAAATTCGAACTCTTAAAAGTGAAAAGTTTTCATTCAAATTAATCAAAACTGAACAGCACATTAAGGCATTCAATGTATAACTCTTTTCAATTCTAAACTTTTACGATCGATGCTTGAACAATTATCATATTAGAAATTTTTTATCCCAACGCATAATATTTTACTTTTGGACTACAAAGAAGACTTACCAAAAGGTTTCAAACCACCAAATGCCAAATTCAAGAAAGAAAACGAGCACTGTTTTACATATTTTGAAAAAAATTCACCCTAAGGAGTGGCATTATAATAATAATATTTATGCCATTTTGTTAATTTTAAACCTTTTTATAATTTTTCCGGCGGATTACGAAAGAAGACAATAAACGCTATTGAAATAAAAAAGAAACTAATAAATATCTCGATTAGGTCAAGAGTTATAGAGGTTTAAAGACAAAAATTCAAGTTTTTTTAAAAACAAAGCACAACATTCAAATACGCATAATTTCTTAAATTTTTTTTTATCGGAAAAATACGTATCGCCTAATTTCCTCTGAGGAACAACATATTTCGTTCCCGAGAGATTCTGTAATTTCATGTGTAGAACCCTGTCTAATTTGGAATGGATTCGGTCTATGCATTTTTTTCCATTCCAGATTCTGGTACATTCAAAAGTATTCATTGAAAACCGTTCATAATACTACAAAGCACACTCAGTAATTTTTAAGGGCAGAAAGACTCAAATGAAAAACAGGTTGTGGAATACGCAAGTTCCTGGAGATGATTCATTTTAATTTTTTTTTACGAATCTGAACAATGCATTTTTTCCGTTATAAATTTGAATAAAAAGTTTCACATTGCCTTGTTGTGAAAATTAGTAGTATTAATGAATTTAAGAAAAAACTAACATGTTCGACATTTCACTTTTACTTTGAGTGTGAAAAATATTATAATTTATTTTAGGACCGATCAAACTCGCGTTACCTATCTTGTTTTGCTGCATATTATTTAATGTTAAGAAGTGTTGTTATGCATGATAAATATAAGACAATAAAGTAACCATAACGTGACTTTGCAAGTCAAGGTTACGCTTGGGCTGTTTTTCATCTTTTCATTTGTATGATTATAATCTGTCAACGTGGCACTAGATAGCACTTTGTGAAACGTGTCATGGCAGACCCTCCCAAGCTCCATATGTTTTCTTTCATCAAGGCTCTAAATTTCTCTTCATTAATTTCACATTATATTTCCCACCCTTTTATAAGAAATGGCAAATGAATATCTTTTTTTTTTTTTTAATGTATTAGTATCGCACTATATTATTATTTTTTTAATTTGGAAGGACGAAATTCTTTATAGTAGAGTCTAGTACATTCTGGTCAGAGCATTGTAGTGGATGGATGAGTTAGAAAATTGATATTTTTTCGAACAGGGTAGAATTATTTTACTTACCATCATTTACATCAGATGAACCCAGAATTTCGTTCGACAAAACGGCACAAAGTATCGAAAAAATAAATGTTTCTCGCAATAATCGTAATTACATTGTATTATGCTTCCCTAACATAAAGGAGCTTTAGGGAACAAGGCCAATTCGGGAAACGTCTTCATATTAAGAGATGAAAAATATGATTCACAAAAAATATATTATATATATAATAAAGTTTACGTAGTTTTGCATTTCTACGAAAAATTACATTTCATTATTTTTTTCTAAAATAAAGCTGTTTTTGCCAACAAAGCCAGTTAGAAAAATTTCCTCATAGTGAGACACGATAAAATTACAGAAATTTCATTACAATGGAAGATAAAAATTTGATTTTCGCAAGTTTGTCAACAAATTATTGGGGATTGAACTACTTCAGGCCATATGTTTTCTTTCCTCAATGCTCTCAATCACTATTCATTGATTTCACGTCGTATTCATCACTCCTTAGTGAGAAATAAATCATAATCTTTTTTTCAGAAAAATGTTGAAATTTTCAAGAAACTATGTACTAGGGTCGTAATATATTATTATTTTGTTCAAACTTGAAAAGACAAAATTCTTTCCAGTGTATTTTGGTACATTCTCGTCAGAGGAATTTGATGCACGGGTGGGTGAGAAAATTAATATTTTTTCAAACGGGGTAGAATTATTTGACTTACCATTATTCTCATCAGATAGAGCCAGAATTTCGTGAGACAAAACGGCGCAAGGTATCAAGAGAATCAAATAAGATAGTTTGCTCATTTTGATAAGAACCTATGTACTAACAGAATGAAACTGATGATGAAGAAAAAAAGTTCGACTTTTATAAGGAAATCTTGTATCTAGAGCCACGTTCGTGCAACCTTGAGATATTAGAATCGTGAAAATAAAAATAGACGAATCATTCTCCGTCTATTTTTTCCAAAAAATGAGGTTATTTTGAATGGCTTAATACTTTGAAGCCACAATATGATTTCAAGCATTGAAATTATATTAAATCTACAAATTTACCCTATAGAAGATCCATGAACCAAAATGTATTTTAATTTTTACCCGTACTTCTGATGAAAAATATCTATAAAAACAAAGCCTTTTTTGCAATCTTGCATTATTACTGCACTGTTATACAATTTTATTGTTATAAACTCATAAACAATGTTTTTTCTTTTTTACGAAAAATCATTATTTGCAATCTAATGTGTATAAAAGTAGCTACAGTTTTATTTCGAAATCTTTGAAAGTCACCACTTTATTCTTATAAATTTTGTTGAATCTTTCAAAATTATGTCGTTTTTTTCATTTATAAATTTTTTTAGAAATGTTTCGAATTATTCCTAAAAGATTTCTGGTGAAATTTCATATAATTTAGGGCTTGTTTTGAGGAATGCCATACCAAATCATCTGAAGAATTTTATCTAGGAATAGGAATAGGAATAGGAAAAACCCTAAAATACTTTTTAAAACATTCAAGAAACTTTAGAGATATCAAAAATTAAAAATTTTGGTCCTATTATTTTGATTTTCTTAAGCTGATATGTTGAAAGAATCAATCTTTAATTTTCTTTAATCTTTTTATAGATAGCTTATATTGTCCTCTTAAAGCTCTGTTAATCTTAAAATGGGATCTCTCTTAGTTTTCGAAAAGAATCAAGAACGTTCAGTCGAAAGTTACAAAAGAAACATATTAAAATTTTCTTTAAAGTGACTAGGAGTATATGAAATTCTTCAGGTGATTTGAAACGAAGTTGCTCTTTCAAAAGATTAATTTTTGGTTTTAAAAGTATCCAAATATATGGAAAAAGACAACGGAATATATTGAAACACTTTTTATCATTTTGCAGGATTGGAACAATCCAAATCATTTCTCAAGGTTTCTGGTAAAATTTCAAATGATTTTTTATTTTCTAAAAGAACATTTGAAAGGACTTTCAAAACAGTGAAAAAAAATTACGAAATTGGCAGGCAATTTTTTTTAATTTTGAAACAATTTTCAAATATTTCAAGAGAAGTTCTTATCATTCTATAAAATGTTAGAGCTTTCAAATGAGTTTGAAAGTTTAAAAGATAATCTAAAAGATTTTTAAGATTCGTGGAAAATAATATATGATTTTTGTCTTAAAAAGTTGATTTTAAGAGAAGACTCATAAATGTTTTCAAATATTTCAAAATATTCCCACAATTGTCAAGTGACAATCTTGACAATTAATTTTTTTCTTGACTAGCAGAATTTAAAAATAATTTCCGGAAAAATTCGAATCATTTTGAAAGATATCTAGAAGATTTCGAAAATATTTCAAAAAATTTACAACAAAGTGTAGATTTTTGAAGAATTTGCAATTCTCAAAAAGCTGAGAATTTTTATTCGAAAACTTCAAGAATCTGTATTTTTTTGCAATGTTTTCAAATCTTTTCAAACTATTATATTATTTTTGAATATATTTAAAACCTCTGAACCTTCCAAATATTTTTTAAAATGCTTGGAATTTTGTTTAGAACTGTTTTAAGATTTTGCAAAATGAAGAAAATTTGTTTTGAAATCTTTAAGGTTCTTTGATGAAAATGTTGAAAATAAATAATAAAACACGTAACATTTTTCAACGAATCTGAAGAATTTTTTTTTAAATTTCTTTATAACTTGTATTGTATGTATTGTATTGTATGTTTATTGTCTTTAAGAATACAAAATTCTGTGACAAGGGAGAGTCAATATTAACTAAGTATAAAAAAATAAAAATATATAAAACTAGGAGTTAAAAGTGTATATACAAATATTCAATTCTTACTGGTTACGCTCTACAGATGTTAGTGATCATTCAAATAAGGAGAACGCCCTAATTTTCAAAAACGTATTTATATAGTTATATATTGTATGGAGAGTCGCTGGATTAGTATAAGATACCAAGAGATGTAAATTGTCCCCGTTAATCGTGTGTAAGTGACGCAGATTGTGATCTCTAATGGACGAGTAAATTGGACATTTTGTAAGGATGTGTAGGAGATCCTCCTTTTCACCCAGATTACACAGTTGACATATTTGTTGTGGGTCTATCACAGTAGTACCAACTTTTAAGGTCAGTTTAATGATGAATTTGGAAGATATCCTAAGCTGGATAAAAATGCGTTTAAAATGAACCGTGGCTTTTGATAACAGATATTGTTGAGGTTGTGGATCATTGTAAAAAATTTGTTTATAAATGGAACTAAAATTGCTATTTTTCAATCTTAACAAATCTTGAGAGAACATATATTCATTATATCTATTAACCATATCCACTATTTGGCCTTTAAGGGTGGCACCATTTAGTTCAATTAAGTTGTGATTAATGCCCGCACCTTCCAGGCATCTTAAAAGCTGACCCAGCCAATCGTATTTGAAGTTTTTACTGTGTGCGGTTTGAGCCAGTTTTTGCATACATATTTTGGGATAACGCGAATCATCCATATCGAAGACCCGACACCCAGTTCAACGCCATTTTTATAACTTGACCAGACACACATGGTAAACCTAATTCTAGCCTGACTACAAAGTCAGGTGAGTTTCTCGGTAAGCGAAAAAGATTCTTGACAAAACGAACCTGTTTTTTTTCGTAGACATATAAATAGTTTACACCGACAATATGAGCTGCATATAATAAGGTGCTCTTCATAAGCGAGTCCTGTATTTTTAAAATAGTAGGCCAGTAGGAACATTTGGTTCGGATTAAAATATTGTTGACCGCTGCCGAGGCTAGGTTGGCTCTGCTGGCAGCGGCATGAGCTGCCAAACAGAACATTCCTGATCTAGAGAAAATCGTACCAAGATAATCAAAACAAGAAACAAACTCCAGCTGATTACCATCATATTTCAAACCAAGAAGTTTTTCGCCAATTCGACCTTTTTTCAAAATAGTATATTTGGTTTTGTCTTTATTGACCGTTAATTTATTTATGTGACAATATTCCTTCAGGGCATTGAGTTTTCTTATTGCATCAATTTTGGATTCGGCTAGAATAATTAAATCGTCTGCATAAATTAAAGCAATAATATCTTTATCACCCAAAATTCTAAGGCCTACTAAACCTTTCCCCCTAAAGAAAGTCTCAATGTCGGACGTTAAGAGATTAAATATTATCGGACTCAGAATTTCACCCTGCAGGACCCCTTCCGTAATCGTTAACTCATCTGAGAGTTCATCTCCCACCTTTACACGGGTTGATGCTCTCTCATATAAACTTTTCAGTATCCTAATTATTTTCGAACTTACACCTAAATCATGAAGTTTTGTCCAGGTGAGAGCATGGTTGACCAAAGGAAATGCCCTTGAAAAATCGACTACTATGGCATAGAGGTGTCGGTCTTTTTTTTGTAGATATATCTGTGAAATGGCAGCCAAATTGAAGATATTATCGACACAACCCCTATTCCGGCGAAAATCCGCTCGCGCTTCCGGGATAATATGGCAGAGAGACTCCCATTTTTCTAATCTGGATAGTAAGATCTGTGTAAAAATTTTTAAGACAAAGTTTAGAAGGGCTATCGGTCTAAAATTATTGGGGTTAGATGGATCATGTTTTTTGTGAAGCATATGTTTCAAAGATTTTGTCCAATCCAGTGGTAAATATTCATTTTCAAATATTTGATTAAAATATGACTCAAGGTATAGTAGCCAATTAGAAGGCAAATTTTTATAGAAATTACTTGAAATCTGATCCGGCCCCGGGGCCTTATTAGGTTTTGTTTTGTTGCTTGACAACATGATTTCGTTTGCTGTAATGCTGCTATCTAGTAACGGGTGACGTAAAGCTGTAAATAAGGAAGGAGATAGGCGTCTCAGCTTGAGAGTAAAGCGGATATAATTTTCCCAATCTTTTGTGGTGAGAGTATTTGCTTTGTTTTTCATTCCTCTAAATTAATTCACGGTTTCCCAAAAAGTCTTACTATCATTAACCTTCTCAAGGCCCACAACAATACTATTTTCAAAACTTGATTTTTTATGACCGATTAGAGCTTGGTACGATTTTTTAGCATTGATATAATTTATTTTAGTCTCGTCAGAAAAGTTAGCGCTGCTAGCAGTTTTTAATGCACTAAGTAATAAAATTTTAGCTTGTTGACAATCAGCATCAAACTAGGGTTTGTGACGCTTGGATTGACCACAAAATCTTTTCCTCTCTTTCTATATGTCAGCTAAGCTCGCGCTTTCAATAATTGCCTCCGTAAGATTCGAGCTCAAACCGTCAGTACCGATTTTGTCAAAATTAACTTTAAGCTTACTTGATAAATAAAATTCGCTCGAAAAGATTTCCTGCTTGCTATCGTCCCACTTGAGGTAGGTTAATGACATATTTCTGTTTACTTTCGGAATGACAGACTGTCTAACAGAAGCCGGAAGACAGCAGGAGGACACCAAGATAGGGAAATGATCAGAAAAGGGTACAGAGTGGTCCACCTTCAGATCGTTTATTAAACCTAGTGCCTCGGCATTGCACCATACAAGATCATTTATGCTTTTCCCCCATGCATTCACGAATGTGAATTTTGCTGAATTGTCACTCCGCGATCTGCCGTTTAGTAAATAGAATTCCTTATCCTCCATCATCTCGACCAGTCTTAGCCCCCTCCTGCTGTGTACAATATCTTGACTGTCACGATTAATACAAAAGTCAGTGTGAGTAAACATTTCAGGAGGACCCTGACCCAAACATCCAACCCTTCTATTAAAATCGCCATAAATAATGGTAGCAACGTTATTAAATTTATCTGATAATGCACATAGAGTTTCTTCAAATAATTGTAAAATAACATCAATATCATCCGCTGGATTAAAATAACAAAATCCCAATATAAAATTCTTCTTACTGCTATTGGTGATTCGTACTAGGATCCAGTATTCCGTTTCATCAATAAGCTCGCAATTTAAGTAGGATTTGTTTATGAAAAGAGCTAGGCCAACACTTGCCCTACCTTTCGATTTTTCTTTTAAAGCATTAGAGAAAACATAATGACCATTGTGCATGGCGGGAAAATTTTTTAGTACCTGAGTCAGCCAAGTCTCAACAATACCTATAACATCAAAACTATCTAAATTAATGCTAGAATTTAAAAATCTTACGTATCCATGGCAATTCCAGAAGAAAAACTTTGGGGTGTTAACGACAGGTTCGCGCGAACCCAGGTTCCTTAGTTTTTTTGAATTTTTTTGTTTTGACGTCCGTCCAAAGTGGTTTGAATGAGAGGAGGAAACGCTTCCGTCTGTCTGTTGAATTTGGTGGGAGGGGATTCCGGAGCCTTACGTTTCGAATTAAATCCATTGATCTCTCTTCCCCGTGGATCATCCCTGTCTCTGATCCCTTCCGCATCCCGGATCATGCTTTCCAACAATTGCAGCTCCGCGCAAGTGAACCTTTTTCCCTCCAGATATAAAAGATTGTAACTTAAAGAAGTTTTTAGGATGATTCCAGTACCACGGAGTTTCTTCAGTTGGGCCAGTATGAGCTTTTTATCTTTGAATGAGCGAAGCTTTGTCAGAATAGGTCGGAGCCCATGAGACATATCTCGCTTTTTACCACCCAGACGTCTAGCAGTATCGATTTAATCCATTTGTAGATCGATGTTAAGATGAGATTTGAAAATCTCACAAGCCACGCTCTCCAGATTTTCATCGTCCTCCTCAGCAACTCCAAACACGATCAAATTGTTATTTCTGAGCGATCTGTCTATAGCTTCTATTTTTCGGTCCTGCGCCAAGATAATAGATTTTAATTTTTCCTGGTCATTTTTGAGTTCTTTGTTTTCCAGTATGAGATGGTCAATTTTATTGTGGAGAGATGAAAGCGAGGTTTCCAAATTTCCAAATCTCTGCATCAACAGCTAAAATTTTTCCTCAGTAATATTCAATGTCATTATGCCAAATATAAATATAACAGCACTACACTGTAGGAACTATGACGAGCAAATACAAGCACCGGCTGAAGAAATATAGACGCTACTCTAAGGAAACGTGAACGAACACTCGTTCCACTGTTAGACACTATTTATTATAAAAGTGACCAAACTGCATTCAAAATGAATACTACCGTACTGGCACAGTGGCTCCCCAAATTCTTTATAACTTTAAAAGTCTTCAAAATGCTGCTGAATTTTATTCAAAAATCTTAAAAAATCTACTTTTTGAATGAAATTTTTTTAAACTTCAAATTGTCATTGAAACTTTTTCTTAACCCGAATACGTTTCTAAAATAATTTGAGATTCTCCAAAAGTTTTAAAAGATATTTCATAATGAAAAGAAATCCCTTAAAATTTTCCAGGTATTTCTTGGACATTTTTATAAATCATTTGAAATGTGTTAAAATCCATTTCAATTTTCTCTCAAGATTAATTTTGAAAAGTAAGAACAATAATCTGAAGTTTTCTCAGAAATCTTACGAAAACTTTATGACTAAAATTAAAAAATATTTAGAAGTCATAGGAGTTTCGTAAAGATTTGGAAATAATTTGAAACTTCAGAAGATTTCAAAAAAATAAAACCAAAATGGAGACTATTAAGATATTAAAGCTTTTTAATGTTTCAAAGGGTATCAATGCAATCACAATCTACCATATTCTTAAGATTCCTGGAAAATTTTCAAATGACTTTATATTCTGAAAAATTACATTTAAAAGGACATTTTTCAAATTTTGTAGGAAAAATACAAATCATTTTTAAAACTTCGAAAATGTACATTAAGGTTGAAAAATATAATTGAACCTTTGAGAAGATTTTCAAAGATTTTGCATAAAGTGCAGACTTTTAAAGATCTTCAAATAAAATTTTAAAACTCATGAAGGATTTTGACAGGTCAGAAGATTATTTAAAAAATTGTTAAGATCCCTGGAGAAATTTGTATTGATTTTTTCATTCTAAAAATATAATTTTAGGAGAATATTTATGAAGAATTATACACATTTCAAAAGATTCCTAAAATTGGGACGAAAAAAAAATCTCGAAAAAGAGAATAATTCGACAGAGAAACTTCGGAAAATATAGAATTACAAAAATAAAAAATTCCCTAAGAATGAAATTCGCAAACAGCTTCCAATGTCGAGGAATTTACAGATTTCTAGATAATGAAATTAGCAACAAAAAATTAAGGAATTATAAAAAATCCAGCACTGTCGAGTTGTCAAAACTAAAAATTTCTTTTTTGATCAATATTATTTATTGTAAATACAATAATAAAATATTTCGATTGAAGGATTTTTTGATATCTTCAATGTATTGAAAATACATATGTAATCACATGGGGCCTAATTGAAGCACCAGCACCAGCATATTAAAAAAAAAATCATCAAGTGTATTAAGGAAATCTTACGAGTTTTAAGAATTTGAAGTTATGCTTGGGCCTTCTCAACAGAAATCGATCATATTTTAAAATAAAAACCTTGAAGTATGTATATTTATTACCAATCATTTGGATTGAAATTTATATTTTGAATTCAATTTTTAATTGTATCCACAAGTTTTGTTCGTTTACCACTTATTGAACTTATTGAACTTAGTAAGTGCGCATGTTTTTAAAATTCTTCAAACCATTTATTTTGGTTTCATTCCAACTTTTTACTGGAAAACACTAGAAAATCGTTGTTTCTTGCTGTATTTGTAACAAATTTCAAAAGTATAGTCTAGGCCTTCCTTTTCTTAAGTAACTTGGTGCAGACTTAACAATTTTTATTTGCTTAAAAAATGTATTATCTCATAATATCGCGAATGAAAGGTATCTTTCAGAAGCTTTGTTTTAATTCATAAATGTGAGCAGTGAATTCTTGCATTGTTAACGACTTTTTATTGTTTAAACAATTGACCATAGTTTAAATGCAACATTAAGAAGGAAAATCAATAAAAACTCATTTTTCATTCAAATCTTTCCTATCTTGTTTCCACCATATTTGACTCGCCATTTTTGATTCAAAAACTTGGACGTCATATTTGGATTTAGCAACTGAAGGAACTTGAAAACCTGAAGATAATCAACTTTGTGAAGTTACCATGATGTTTCCGATTTGTGTTTCTCCATATTGGATTTTCCATCTTTAACCGGATTTTCCGCATAAAGGAAATGTGCTACACTATCTTTCTTGGCATATTTGAATACAACATTACAAAATTTATAAAATATAGTATCCGGCATAAGAAGAAACTTTTTTATAGTTCCAGTCCAATTTTGTTAATTTAAAGAAAAAATGACAGTATTTTCCCGCATTTCCCAAGACTGTAAATTCCGGAAAACTTTTCGCGATAATTTGATCTTATTTTGCACTTGATGACCTCATTGGAGAAATATATATTTTAATCAAATCATTTGAGAGATATTATGCTTTGAAAGTCAATTTTGCAATATAGCTCACTGTGCTGCGTTGGGCATTAATAATTAAAACGAAAAGCAGAATAACCTTTTGAAGATGTGTGTTTTAATTTGTCGCATAAATTCTGAACTAAACAACTGAAAAGGTCATGAAATATACACGAGTATTGTTTTAGCTATCTGGCAATGATTTCATAGATTTTCGCATGAACATCAAATTGCACTTATTAGAGTTGCCTCAGACTGACAGACCGCAATGAGCTGCAACTAAAATATTTAATGATTCGAATAATAAAATTCAGTCATAATTTTATTAATTTATTTTTTTATTTTATTATAAATGTTCCCATTATTTCCGATTTACATTTAGAAAACCCATCCTTTAAATGTATCCCCTACCGTCTGCAGCCGGATATTTATTAGAAGCGCTCGCATTTGCTTGGCCTTTCGGCCAAGGGAGAAGAAAACTGCAGAAAAACTTCCCCAAGCGCAGCCGATTACCTACCATTCACCAATATATAAATAGCTATACTTTTATTATCGATCTTACGATCCATTCATTCCCAAAGTTTACGATTCTATTTTTCCGATTAGGAGAGTCCGGGGCGGGACAGGACAATAGGGCGAGACAGGACACATGATTTTATGCTGTTTTGCATGGGCCTTCGTAAAACTAACGGATAGCAGGGATGGGCGATCTTGATTCGATTATTTATGAATCCAGTATATTGAGCTAATTCTTTTAGCTGAATTAGAGGAGACCGGAACGAAATTACACCAGGTTCACAAAATGTTGTTTACTAAATTATAATATAACAATTATTTTTGACAATAAGCGTTGTGAACCAATATATTTTGGCATTTTCACTAATTAATACCCATATGAAATTACACTGAAAATAAAAGAATTCACGTCCTGAAATATCAAAATCACTTTGTTCTTGTCTAATTTAATGTATTTTCAATTTTGTCAACTGTCGTATAATTTCTTCTACCTACTGTAAAAAGGAACTGTTCTACCAACCATATATCTTATGAGTCCCGTCTTGTCCTGGTGTTCTGTCTCGCTCCGAACTCCACTAATCGGAAGAATCGAATCGTAAGCTTTGAAAAAAAATCGATCTTCTAGTACGAAATCGATCCCGATGCCGCTGACCCTGCTTCCCTTGTGGGTCCTGTCAGTTGCATCGTGTATCCTTCCTTTTGCATCCACTCGTGCACAAGACGAACAGCATAATTGATAGCTGTCTTTGAATAATCATTATAATAGAAAGCATTAGATTCAGGGCTTGATAACGTCATAGGATCTTCAAGTTTAACCACGGCAATCTTGTCATCTCTGTTTATGTATCTAATTTCTCCTCTTGTTGACGTTGACCCTGCTCCCAAAGTTAATTTAACACGATAAGGCCTTTGCACATTGGCAGGACGCGTTACGACGAAAAAATTATGTATTGCAAAGCCAGGTTCAGAGGTTTCGTCCTGGTAGATAATTTCGACTCTGGTGGGCGCTTCTATGTTCACCACAGCATAGGATTGGACACTGGGATGATTCTGATGCATTCGCTGTCGGCGACTCAGAGAAGCTATTGATTCTATTTCTGCAAAAATGATTTCACATGTTTATTTATTAGCTTCAAGTCAAGGCAGTAGGACAAAAAGCAATGCTAATGTCCGTGAAATCGGTATGTCATTCATAACAAAACCAAACTTTTTTTGTGGAATAATGGACTGGTTATTCAATAGTTACTAAGTGGTGGGCGTTGATATTCGCTGCTCAAAATTGCAAAAATTACAGTATTGCTTGCCAGTTTTCTATATTTTTAAAAAATTCTTGTCGTAATTTTTTGGTAGCCATTGGGGGTTCGTTTTTGATATTTTGTAGTCAAAGTTGTTGCAGATAATAATATTCCAAAAAAATCACGACCACATGCGCAACTGTCTCTGAACATACGGAATTAGCGCGAAGCATTGATATTGAAAAAAACGTATTATTAATTTTCTTGTTTTTGTCATTCGGAAAAGTGCGCAAAGTTTCAGAAAAAAATTTTCAAAGTAAATTTGTAGATATGTGACCGTCCGCTATATACCGAATAACTTTTGAAAGACTATTCGGATTGAACTATACTCTGGCACACAGTTTCAGGCGCCAAAAAGAACAGATTTTTTAACTAGCTATTGTGGATCCAAATTGTATTATGTTAGTAAATTTATAATTAATATAACAATTCGTGTTTTTATAATCAGAAAAAGAGCGCATCCTATGATAAAAATATTCAAAGCAAATTTGTCGATATAATTTAGGCGTACAGTTTTGTTAATAAATATTTCATTGTAGCTTATGTCGTTTTTCTAGGGGAAAAAATTCTAATGTTATTTTTCACAATTAGAATAAAATCTAAGAATCCTGTCAAAAAATATTTTTTAAACAAATTTTTGATATTGTTTTGGTGAACAGTTTTTGCCTATTTATTTTCTTTTTCGAATCCATTGTGATTTTTCCAAAAGTTTTAAAGTTTCTTTAACATTAGTTTTCACGATTAAATCAGAAACTACGCACCCTATCAAAAAATGAATGATAACAAATTTGTAGGCCTCATTCAGACAGACAATTTTTGGTTAGGTATTTTTTTCGTATTTCGCTTATCTGGACCGCAAATAGATTTTTTTTATTTTTAATAATATTTTTCACGATTGAAATAAAAAATATGAGACTCAGCTGAAAAAAATAAGGGAGAGTGGGGTATGGTGCCGGTGCACGGTATGATTCCAATTACAAAAAACGCCCGCGTTTGTTGATTTTTCATTAGTTTTTTGCATAAAATGACTTTCTTTGTTTTGACGTGAAGATGGTAGAAGTGCTTGATAATAATAATAATAAGAATACAGTAAATACCAAGTTCACGTTTTATTCCTTTGAAAGAGACTATCATGTAAAATTTGTGATTATAACATACAAATATAAAAAGTTGCCGTTATAAAGGTTATAAATCTATTTTCATTCCTAATAATAATTTTTTATTATAGTATGGTTGAAAAAATTCTGTTTACTTAACCAAGCAATTGCACGTTTTATTTCTTTGAAAGAGACCAGCATGTAAACTTTGAGGTTATTATCTAGAAATATTGAAACTCATTCTTATGAAGTTATTTTCATTCCTAATTATAATTTCCCATTTCAAACACACTTCAAGCAATTCTCTTTATTTATTAGGGTGGTCCTAATTACATGGGTAATATTGATCAATGCCTGTTTTGAGTTTTCGTACCTTCTGTGTCTGTCGGTGAAAAAGATATCTGCTCAAGGAAATTGCCATTACACACGTAATGGAATTTTCGTGGGTTAAGAGGTTATAACTAGGTTTTGCGATATAGTTTACTATGATTGACAAGAAAACATTTATTTCGGGTTAATCATGTCTCGAGTAATTTTGTTTTCTTCACATTATACTCTCAAGAATTATTATATTGTACATTTTTCGTGCTACACCGTTTATATTTTTGAAATAAACCGAAAGTAATATGACGGACACCATGCCCCATGGTATGGGGTACGCTGATCGGAATGCAAGACCAACGGATTAAGTAAATATCAAATAATGACGTAATTAAAAAACGGTTCTAAGTAATGATATGTGTAACCTGATCATTTGAGCTTCTCATGAAAAAATACAGACATGAAAATCACATTTCAATTATAATTTACGGGACATCTCATTCAATGCCGGCACCATACCCCACTCTCCCCCGTCAACAAAATTTGTTTATATTTTTGAGATGAAAAATTTTGCATCTTTAAAATTTTTTTTATATCTTGTATAGTTTTGTTGGAGAATGGAATATTTCAGGATACAGAAAAGCAGACATACAGAAAAGCAGACACCTTCATAAGAATCGTTTTTTTCTGACTCAGGGTACGTTAAAGAGTGAAGATTCTATAGAAACCGACGAAGTTAAATTTTACATAAAACTGATATCTTCTCGTTAGAATAATAATGTAAAAAACAAAAAATAAAAATCTGGGAAAATCACATTCACAACTAGTTCTATTCAAGTTCTGTTTTCACCACTTATATGCTGATGTATTCAAACGTGCTGATTATGAATATGATCGTGAAAATATACGAAAATGACATAGTCAATGTCAGTTATAAAAATTAGTCATCCAGTTCCCAACAATAGAAATAACTGGTACTTTGTCACCTAGAAAAGAGGTCAAGTGGTCCCGAACTAACCTTTTTGCCATGCTAGTCCTATCCCGTGCATCGTGAGGCTGTGGTAATGCTGCCAGTCTTGCACAATACCAAGAGCATAATTAATAGCTTGCATTGAATACTGTGTTCTTGCGAGAGCATGAAGTGCAGGTTTTGAAAACGAGATAGGTTCAGCAACTTTAACCACTGCAACACGATGAAGACGGTCTATGGATATGGAGTTATAAACTTCCGGGTATTCCTTTGAAGAATCTCCCACAGTCAATTTGATACGAAAAGGGGCTCCCACAAATTCAGGGCGCGTTACGACAAAAAAATGATGTATTGCAAAACCAGAACGAATAAGATTGCCCTCGATGACGATGTCGACCCTGGTGGGCTTCATTATATTCACCAGGCCAAGGTCTACTTGTTCACTTGGATGTGGCGCGACTCTGGGACGTTTCCGATTCGGACTACGATCCATTCGCTTTTGACGAATGTGAGGAACCAATGATGATGATTCTGCAAAAATAATTATACAAGTTCATTTATTAGTATCATATCAAGGCAGTAGGGCGATTATGCGGTGGTTATTATGTGGCATGTGTTGATATTTGGTGTTCGAAATTACTCTCTTAAACTGAACGAGTGAAGTTATCGCTGATAGAATCAGTATTTTGAATTTTAAATGATGAACCAGTGATATTGCGATTCCTGCTGAATAAAACAGTAACACAGAAAAAGCTTAGGGTAAATAGTTTTGCAGGTAACTTCGTATTTTTACCTGTTCGTATTGGTAAAACACAAATATTACCCTCGATGGGCAGAAACTGTATTTCGTTCTCATAAAAGTTGTCGCCACCGTCTTGAAAATTGGAAGCCACTATAGCTTTGATCGCTGAAGTGAAGTTAGCTGATGGTTGGTGTAACAGGCAAATCGGACAAGTGCGGCTTTATAAAGGCTGACTAGCCGAATCGTTAGAGCTGTCAAAAGTTCCTTACAAGCGTGGGTAAAAGCAGAAAAATACCGAGACGTCAGGGAAAGTTTACCCACTTGGGGTAATTTTTGTCGCAGGTAATCTTTACTCAAAAATCAGAGTGAAGATTACTCTTAGTTCTTTCTGTGAAGTGATTCAGCCAAAACAGCGTTACTAAATATACCAGGGAAGCCAAATGAGAGATTGAACCAGTGATATAGCGCTCCACGCAGCCAAGACATGAACCTACAGTCGGCTGGTACGCGTATGTCGCCGGTCGGGTCTTTACATTTCTCGACTGAAAACGAACTTTATTGCGAACTAATGTTTGTGTTAAAAATTTTTTTCGGCCTGGCTGCAATTAGTAGGTGATATAATGTATTTTGTTGGAAAGTTGGAAGGTCCCTGGCCACTTAGGTTTCACTTGTTAAGGTCAACTTCGAATGGTGCGGCTGATCCTAAGCTGGCCGCATGGCAGGAGTTGTATGCACCACTAAATGTACTGCTTTTCATTAAATCTTATGGCACCCTTTGCAATGCTGCGGCAGCTGGTATGCGACAGGTGTGCAACAGACAAGCCGGACGTCGCGACTGCTTCTAGTAGCAGTCTAGATGCACAGCCGTGAGGGTTGTCTTGTTTGTTGAGCATGATTTTTGTGAAAAATTTTAATTTGTGATCAATATTGTGGACGATTCAAAGTTAGTGAAATTCATGTGACAGCATCGCTGTATTTTTGTTGCAAAAAACCAATTCTACAAGGACCTCAAAGTCAGCGACAGGGTACATAGAAGGTACATACATGACTACATAATACATGATCACATACTCTCATTGATGAATAAATATGTGATAAATTTTCAATTTGCATATAAAAAAAAACGTTCATACAACGTAATTATGTTGTGATCATTTATCATTTTGTTACTGAAGCAATGTATGTATGTATGTATGTACATTATGTCATCCGCTTCTGCTCCTTCTGTCCTAGAAGGTAAGCAAGAGCGGGAAATTTACGCGAGATAACATCGTGCAACACTGTTCCTTGGTGTAAGGTCTGTAGCCGCGGATGACCTTACGCGGCAGACCGGACAGTTGGAGATGAAGGTTTCACCTCTGGATACTTTTTTAGAGCTACCAATCTGTGTAGAATGTTAAGAGGAACAGTGTTGAAGGACCAAATGGAGTGATTCGAGACGAACAGCCTTTTGCATCCGGTTCGCGATGGAATGAGCCTGACGCTGGCAAGCCGGAATCTTGTTGAGTTGGCTAATAAATGAAGCTTTCATACCTCCAAGACAGCCGATTATGAGAACTACAAGATGGACTTTGTAGCCTCGGTACAGCCTGCTCAGCTCGAGAAGAAGTGCTTGATATTTCGCCCGTTTTTCTTCCTCCTTTGCCGTGATATTAACATCGGCTGGTGCCGAGAATTCAATCACGTAAATGATCTTGGTCTTCAGATCTTGGAGAACAATATCAGACTTCGTAGCACTGATACGTTGAGTGGTGGAGAATGAGAAATTCCAGAGGATCTTACACTAATCATTCTCCACAACGGACTTGAGTTCATCCTGGGCTTATGGCAAGACGGGCAATAGATCAACACCATAGAAGTGCCTGAGATGGTAATATAAACTAAGGTGTCTATAACGCCGTCTTGACATGCAAAAAGAAATCCCTCAGTCTCCGATTTCAATCCAGCAGACTTGAGAAACATGTTGGACAGACCCATCGAGAGCTCTTCTCTATGTATGATGCCGTAGAATTTACCATGAAGGGGCTTGCCAGCATGTTCTCTTAGTAGAAGCGTATGTTCTGCTTCCTGTACACGACTTTTGAGCACCAAAGGTGTTAGTGACGCTAGGCCATGTGTATTGTCGCTGGAATCAAATGGGAGGCAAAGCTCCTCTGCGGCCCTATCTGCGGCACGGTATGGAAACGCCGCAGCATTGACGACTTCATGTTGATGTACAAGACACATAAGAGAATCTGTGCTATTTAGAACTGAGCAGGCTGTCGCCAGAACCGTTCTTCGATGAAGACTCTCTAAGCTTAGCAAGCCTTTACCCCCTTTATCTCGAGGGAGATATATTTGAGGTACGGAAGATCTAGAATGATGACTTCCATGGATTGTCATCATCTTGCGTGTGCTTCATTCAAGTTGCTTCAACTCATTGACGTTCGATTTTACTGCACCAAACGTGTAGAACAGTATAGGAACGGCCAGCATATTGGTCGCCTGGATCTTATTCTTTCCAGATAATTCGGAAGCCCAAATTTTTCTGAGAATTTGGCGATACCTTTTTCCAAGGGCCGTTTTCAACACGCGCACATTGTGGGTCTCCGCTTGAGGTATTCCAAGATATGTATATGTTTCTCCAATACCAAGATGTTGAATGGTATTTTCGCCTATGAATTGAACATCCTGATCGTCACGCGATGATGTAGTTTCTAGTATTCCTTGGTGTAGGTGGACGCAGGCACATTTTGTCCAGTCCGAAGCTCATGCCAATCGCTTAAGAGTACCTATTTACCGCCTCCACCAGAATGTTAAGGTCCTCTTTCGAGGAAGCAAAGAGTTTAAGATCGTCCATGTATAAAAGGTGGTTGAACTTATAATCTCTTCTGTTCGGCGGGCCACATAGGCATCCAGAGCTTTTGCCTCGGAGCACAATAGATAGAGGCAAGAGGGAGATGCAGAAAAGTATTGAACTTAGAGAGTCTCCTTGGAAGACCCCCCTCTTATATATGATATAGCTTGTAGTCACTTGTCTTTTGTCAGATTTTATGACAAATCTAGTCCGCCACAAGAGAATAAGCTCTTTTATGCATCTCACTATTTTTGGATGCACCTCCAGGCACTCAAGGAGCTTAATAAGTAGCTCATGGTTCGTGTTATCGAATGCCTTACGGTAGTCAATCCAAGCCATGGACAGATTGCGTCGATACCTGATCGAGTCCTAGGTAATACACCTGTCTTTTAACAGGTTGTCCCTGCAACCTGCCAGCCCTCTCTGGCATCCACGTTGTTCAACTATTGCAGTCCATACCGGCTCGATAGATGTTAATATCCTCTCTTTGAGGATGCCAGTGAATAGCTTGTAGCTGGTGTTCAAACAAGCTATGGGCCTGTAGTTCTTTGGACTTGACAAATCTCCGGTCTTAGGAATCAATACCGTGCGTCCTTCCACTAGACACTGCGGGACGGGTTGTTCTCCGTTTAAGAAAGTAGTAAATATACGAGCTAGATGTTGTTGCGTAGAAGTAAACTGCTTCCACCAAAAGTTGTTGATTTTATCTGGCGCTGGAGCTGAAAAGTTCTTAGTTCTAGCGATAACTTTCTTCACTTCTTCTGCAGTAATTAGTGGATACTAATCCTCTGGACCTTCTAACCTTTGCCTTTGGCAAAAGTTACGAAAGAGTGATATATGTGAAGCGTCTTCATTTAGCTGATGAGTATCTCCATATACTTGTTCCCAGAAGACTTGAATCTCTTCTCGACTAGGCGGATTTTTAACGGCACGTAACGTTTTATTGAACTGACGGGAAGGATGAGTAGAAAAGGTGGAATTTTCCTGAATCCACTTTACTCGCCGATCAAGGCGCTGTTTTGCTGTTGAAAAAGATTTACCATTAAGCTATTTTCGTTTCGAGGTAGGCGTGACTTGCTCGGTTGGAAAATAGTAGTGTGTATATGGGTATATAGGTATAGAGTAGATAGGTATAAGTTAAATAGGTATATAGGTGTAAAGTAGGTAGGTATATAGGTATAAGGTAGATATAGGTATATAGGTATTAGGTATAGATATTTTAGATTGATCTGGAATTCTCGTGTTATTTATTTAAATGACACGTTTTTTCCGCAACACTGCTCTGACCCAGGTTGCTGATCAATTTCTCTAGCGATCACCCCAAGTGAAGAGCCTCACAAAATTGTTATGTATGGTTCCCCACTTGGGCCCATTTGTATCCAAGGTCTTTGTTTCAGGCGTCATTCATTCTATCGTCACTCTGTTCACAAACTATTTGTCGCCACACTTTTCTGTCCTGGCATACTACTCTAGCTTCCTTCACGTCCATGCATTGTTTCATGCAAGCTCTTGTCTTTCTATGGCTTCTTATGTCTCTTCGGATTAATGTCTCATTTACAGATAATGTGCTAATGGAAAACTGAGTAACTAGTTCGATATTATGCAAGATGTGAGACAAGGATGCGTCATGTCCTCATGGCTATTCATTATATTTATGGTCAAGTGTCTAAGAATGGCCCTCTTCGACATAGAAGGTGTGGATCTCGAACCAGTAAGGGTACGTGGGTTAGCATTCGTAGATATTGAGGTTATTATGGCATATACAACCATGAAATAAAACAAAAATCTTAGTGTTTGAAGGAAAGAGTGAGAGAAGAATATGCAACATTGTCATCTATTATTATAGAAAAAATACCGATCTCGAATGAAGTCGCATTCAATCTGTGAGGAGCGTGCCTTCGTCGCTTAGAGTAATATACAATATAATGATATAATATAATAATAAAAAGCAAACAATAATAATAATATAAAGTGATAATTTTTCGAAAATATATAATATATTCCTTTGGGCTGGTAAGGAATTTGTCTTTTTCGTAACTTACCATCACAAATTATCACTCAGATTTCACTTGTTCATCTTGAGAGAGTGCAAAAATTACAGCGTTGCACACCATTTTTTTTACATTTTTAAATAATTCATTTTATTATCTTTTGGGGGTCATTTGTTGCTGATTTCAGATATTTCTTTAAAAAAATGGTGGCAAGTAATAATTTTCCATCAAATTTAGGACAACACGCGCAACTGTTTCTGAACACTTCGTAAATAATTCAATATCCAATAGAAAAAAATTGTTATTTCTTGAAGAGATAAATTTACTGTTGATTTTTTTTACATCGATTAGGATTTTTCACCTCCACAAGTGTGTTGAAAATATAAAAAATTGAATTTACGCGTGAAATACACGAAAAAACGCATTCTTATAGTCACCAGTTTTTTTTATAATATGTAGAACTTTATGCCTAAAGAATTTATGGAAGTACCTATTTGATATTAAATATATTTCAGAAATGAAACATCCCTGGAGGAAAAAAAGTATTGGCCAGTATTGAACCCAATACTTCCTTCGCGAATAAGTATTGGGATTCCAATACTTTTTCGCGAAAAGAGTACCGGATCTTATACTTACCAATACTACTTTTTCATAAGGGATACATCAAGATTCTTTTAATTTGAGTTTAATCTTTTTTTGATTCCGCGCATGAGATAATCTCAAAGCAAATTTGTATTGTATTTCTGATGAAAGTGACGGTTATATAAGAGAAATATTTCAATCAAGAGCTAAGATGCCTGATTTCCGAAAGAAGGCGGATTTTACTCGCACATTGTAATTGTTAATAAATTATTCATTTACTTCTAATAATTTATTTGGGAAGTGATTTTTGCGCAAAATTCAATAAATATCAAACTAAAATTGAAAAAGAAAGTCCTATTCAAAATTTTTAATTTTTCACATTTTTACATTCTCATCATGATGAGAAGGTATTGTTTCTGTGTAAAAACTAACTATAGCAGATTTCTTTGAATTTGCACGTTTCGAAACCCCCTGAATCCTAGAAAACCGGTTTTGCGATAATGTCTGGCTGTCAGTCGTTGTTGTTGTCTTTGTCCTTGTCGTTTGTATACTGGATACATTTTGAAAGACTAATCTATTCAGTTTGCAATTTGGCACACAGTTTAAGGGACTAAGAAGGAAGATCGAGTTCATTAAACAACTATTTCGGATAAAAATTTCAAAGAGCGAGAGCATTTTCAACATTTTTCAGACTTTTTTTTAAGATGTAAAAATTCTATGTACGGCTGTCCGTAGTACACGAAAAATGGAACAATTTATTCCCAAAATTTTTCTCAATGCAAAGAAAATCATCAGCGTTATATCGTTTTGAATATTAAAAAAAAAAATGAAAATGAACATTTTAAGCCAAAAAATGCAAGATATAAAAAACAGTCATGGAAAGAAAAATGTTGGTTTTTGAAAGGTTTACAAGCTTATTCTAACAGATTTTTGAATATTCTTCAAGAATAAAAAGTTTAAAATTTGATCGCACAAAGAATAATGGAAAGTCAAAACTTCGATTTTGCGATGAGACAATGCAAGGTACGAAAAAAAATAAATCAATCGAAATTATGCACCCAAAAAGTATCTACAAATTTGTTATTAATCACTATGTTACCCGAGTTAAATACCTCATTTTAGTAAATATTATTTCATGTTAAAAAGTCTTGTTATTCATGATGAATACAAGACGATTGATTTTCAAGGTAGAACTTCGTGCCCTTGTGTTGCCTAAATTTATTGAGCAAATCAAGATAACGTGACTTTGTAAGTAAAGGCTACGGTTGGGCTGTTTTTCATCTTTTTTATTTGCATGATTATAATCTGTCAACACGGCACTCGATAGCACTTTTTGAAACGTGTTATGGCAGACCCAAGCGCCATATGTTTTCTTTCATCAAGGCTCTAAATCATTATTTATTAATTTCACGTTATATTTCCCACCCTTCTATAAGAAATGGCAAATGAATATCTTTTCTTTTTTGGAAGAAAACGTTATAATTTTGAAGAAAAAAAAGTATCAATTTCGCACTATATTATTATTTTTTCAATTTAAAAGGAAGAAATTCTTTTGGGTATATTCTAGTACATTCTGGTCAGAGCATTATGGTGGACCATAGATGGGTTAGAAAATTCATCTTTTTTCGAACAGGGTAGAATTATTTTACTTACCATAATTTTCATCAGATAAACCCAGAATTGCGTTCGACAAAACGGCACACAGTATCGAAAAAATCAAATAAGATAGTTTGCTCATTTTGATAAAAAGAGATGAACTCACAGAATGAAACTGATGATCAAGGAAAAAAGTGTGACGTTTATAAGAAAATCTTGTTTTATGTACCACAATCATGCCACCTTGCAATATTCGAATCGTACAGAAAAATAGATGACAATCAGCCTTCGCGTATTTTTCTCGACAAAATGAGGTTATCTTGAATAACCTAATACTTGTAAGCCACTATCGCTTCTTACTAATTTTTTAAAAATTGTTGAGTTTTAATAAATCGTGCCCGATTTTTCAGGAAAAACATTCTCCAAAACTCTAAAAATTAATTCTATAGAAAATACATTACTCGAAAATGTATTTGAATTTTTTTTCACTTCTGAAGAATAATATTCATAAAAAGAAAGTCTTTTTCATAGCCTCGGAAATTACTAATGCCCTAGAATTTATGGAACATTTTATATGTGAAATTGGCTTTACACTTTTTAGGCCAAAAAATAAATGTTTCTCGCAATAATCACAATTACATTGCATTATGCTTCCCTAACATAAAGGAGCTTTAGGGAACAAAGCCAATTCGGAAAATGTCTTCATATTAAGAGATGAAAAATATGATTTACAAAAAATATATATTTATACCAAAATATGAGAAAAAATATATATTACTCGCGATAATAGAATAAAATTTACGTAGTTTTGCATTTCTGCGAAAAATTATTTTCTGCGGGGTAACCACCCTGAATTACATTTTATTATTTTTCTCTAAAATAAAGCGGTTTTTGCAAACAAAGCCAGTTAGAAAAATTTCTTCATAGTGAGACACGATAAAATTACAAAAATTTCATTACAATGAAATATAAAATTTCGATTTTCGCAAGTTTGTCAACAAATTATTGGGCGTTGAACTACTCCAGGCCATATGTTTTCTTTCCTCAAGGCTCTCAATCACTATTTATTGATTTCACGTTGTATTCACCACTCCTTAGTGAGAAATAAATCATAATCTTTTTTTCAGGAAAATTTTGAAATTTTCAAGAAAATATGTACTAGGGTCGTAATATATTACTTGGTTCAAACTTGAAAAGACAAAATTCTTTCCAGTATAGTTTGGTACATTCTTGTCAGAGCAATGTGAAGTGCGGATGGGTGAGAAAATTAATATTTTTTCAAACAGGGTAGAATTATTTGACTTACCATTATTCTCATCAGATAGAGCCAGCATTTCGTGCGACAAAACGGCACAAGGTATTAAGAGAATCAAATAAGATAGTTTGCTCATTTTGATAAGAACCTATGTGCTCACAGATTGAAACTGATGATGAAGGAAAAAAGTTCGACTTTTATCAGGAAATCTTGTATCTAGAGCCACGTTCGTGCAACCTTGAGATATTAGAATCGTGAAAATAAAAATAGACGAATCATTCTGCGTCTATTTTTTCCAACAAAATGAGGTTATTTTGAATAGCTTAATACTTTGAAGCCACAATATGATTTCAAGCATTGAAATTATATTAAATCTACAAATTTACCCTATAGAAGATCCATGAATCCAAAATGTATTTTAATTTTTATCCGTACTTCTGATGAAAAATATCTATAAAAACAAAGCCTTTTTTGCAATCTCTTTAGCAATCTCCCCAGGCGAAGAGCTTCACAAAGTCATATGAGCGTGCGAAAATAGCTACAACGCTTTGTGGCATATATGAAGTACTCTCAGACAATTTTATTGTTATAAACTCATAAACAATTTTTTTGCTTTTTGCGAAAAATCATTCTTTGCAATCTAATGTGTATAAAAGTAGCTACAATTTTATTTCGAAATCTTTGAAAGTCACCACTTTATTCTTATAAATTTTGTTGAATCTTTCAAAATTATGTCGTTTTTTTCATTTATAAATTTTTTTAGAAATGTTTCGAATTTTTCCTAAAAGATTTCTGGTGAAATTTCATATAATATAGGGCTTGTTTTGTGGAATACCATACCAAATAATCTGAAGAATTTTATCTCCTGTCAGTAAATTTGATGAAAATTCTATAGCATCCGTTCTCTTAGGTGTTGAAGGAAAAACCCTAAAATACTTTTTAAAACATTCAAGAAACTTTAGAGATATCAAAAATTAAAAATTTTGGTCCTATTATTTTGAGTTTCTTAAGCTGATATGTTGAAAGAATCAATTTTAATTTTCTTTAATTTTTTTATAGATAGCTTATATTGTCCTCTTAAAGCTCTGTTAATCTTAAAATGGGATCTCTCTTAGTTTTCGAAAAGAATCAAGAACGTTCAGAAGAAAGTTACAAAAGAAACATATTAAAATTTTCTTTAAAGTGACTAGGAGTATATGAAATTCTTCAGGTGATTTGAAACGAAGTTGCTCTTTCAAAAGATTAATTTTTGGTTTTAAAGGTATCCAAGTATATGGAAAAAGACAACGGAATATATTGAAACACTTTTTATCATTTTGCAGGATTGGAACAATCCAAATCATTTCTCAAGGTTTCTGGTAAAATTTCAAATGAATTTTTATTTTCTAAAATAACATTTGAAAGGACTTTCAAAACAGTGAAAAAAAAATACGAAATTGGCAGGCAATTTTTTTAAATTTTGAAACATTTTTCAAATATTTCAAGAGAAGTTCTTATCATTCTATAAAATGTTAGAGCTTTCAAATGATTTTGAAAGTTTAACAGATAATCTAAAAGATTTTTAAGATTCGTGGAAAATAATATATGATTTTTGTCTTAAAAAGTTGATTTTATGAGAAGACTCATAAATATTTTCAAATATTTCAAAATATTCCCACAATTGTCAAGTGACAATCTCGACAATTAAATTTTTTTTTTACTAGCAGGTTTTAAAAATAATTTTCGGAAAAATTCGAATAGTTTTAAGAGATATCTAGAAGATTTCGAAAATATTTCAAAAAATTTAAAACAAAGTGTAGATTTTTGAAGAATTTGAAATTCTTAAAAAGCTGAGAATTTTTATTCGAAAACTTCAAAAATCTGTATTTTTTTTCAATGTTTTGAAATATTTTCAAACTATTATATTATTTCTGAATATATTTAAAACCTCTAAACCTTGCAAATATTTTTTAACATGCTTGGAATTTTGTTTAGAATTGTTTTAAGATTCTGCAAAATGAAGAAAATTTGTTTTGAATTCTTCAAGATTCTTTGATGAAAATGTTGAAAATAAATAATAAAACACGTACACTTTTTTAATGAATCTAAGGATTTTTTAAAAAATTTTATTGATAACTTTCAAAGTCTTCAAAATGCTGCTAAATTTTATTTAAAAATCTTGAAAAATCTGCTTTTTCAATGAAGTTTTTTAAAACTTCAAATTGTCATCGAAACTTTTTCTTAACACGAATACGTTTCTAAAATAATTCGAGATTTTCCAAAAGTTTTAAAAGATATTTCAGAATGAAAAAAAATCCCTTCAAATCTTCCAAGTATTTCTTGGACATTTTTATAAATCATTTGAAATGTGTTAAAATCCCTTTCAATTTTCTCTTAAGATTAATTTTGAAAAGTAAGAACAATAATCTAAAGTTTTCTCAGAAATATAACGAAAAATTTATGACCTAATTTATAAAATATTTAGAAGTCATGGGAGTTTCGTAAAGATTTGAAAATAATTTCAAACTTCAGAAGATTTCAAACAAATCAAACAAAAATGGAGATTATTAAGATATTAAAGGCTTTTATTATTCTCAAGGGTATCAATGAAATCACAATCTACCATATTCTTAAGGTTCCTGGTAAATTTTCCCATGACTTAATAAAGTTAAAAAAAAAATTGAATCTTTGAAAAGATTTCTAAAGATTTTACATTAAGTATAGATTTTTGAAGATTTCTCAATAAAATTTTGAAACTTTTAAAGGATTTTGAGAGGTGAAAAGATAATTTAAAAAATTGTTATGATTCCTGGGAGAATTGTTAATATTATTTTATTTTAGAATTTAGTTGTAAGAGAATATTTATAATGAATTATAAACATTTCAAAAGATTCCCAAAATTGGGACGAGAAAAAAATCCCCCAAAATAAAATTATTGGAAATAGACAACTCGGAAATTATAAAACTACAAAAATGGAAAATTCCCTAATAATAAAATTCCCAAGCAGTGAAGAATATTATCGAATTTGTAAATTTTCAAATAATGAAATTCGCGACAGAAAATCAACGAAATATAAAATACCTAACACTGTCGAATTCCCAAAACTAAAAAATTTCCGAATTGGGACATTCAATAAACTTGTTTTTTAATCCATATTATTTATTGAAAATACAACAATAAAATATTTTTAAAAAAGTGTTTTTTTTTCAAATCTTCAATTTATTTTCTAATATTATTGTTTATATTTAAATTACCAGTAATTGAACAAAATTCCAAATGCTAGTCTTTTCTTATGTGCATAGCAGTTTTTTTTTAATCATCGCTTGTGTAATGAAGATCAAGTTTTTGTATTGTTCTTCTGCGTTGTAAAATACTTTTGCAATTATTATTATTTAAAATTTTTTAATTCAAAAAATAATTTAAAAAAAATACATTGAATAACATTAAAAAAGTCTCATTTGTCCAGATTATTAATTTATACCAAAAAATAATGTAAGCGTGAAATAAAGAAAATCTGTTTTTAGACGTTCTTGTTTATTTAACGTTGATTTTATTCGTATTCAAGATTATATGAATATCATCTTTCGAGGTTTATTGAGAAAATCCGAAAATATTTTTTAAGATTTCAGATATGCCGTGAACGTATCTAGAAAATTTCTCATGAAGGTTTCTTATTTTACAGGATTTTACAATATATTAGAAAAAATTCGGTTCTGCTCAAGCGATTTATTTTTGAATAATTTTCTAAAGCTCTTGCACATCTTTTAAAAAATTGAAATTTTCCCTAATATTTTTGAAAAATCTTTCAACAATAAAAAAATTGCCTTAAAATTTTCCAAATTTTTTGTGGAGCATAATTATGATTTTTTGCGTTTTTTTTAATGCAAGTTGTTTCTAACACATTAAATATTACTTTATACTGATTATAAAATGTTCAAATAAATTGTTCAAAGAATTTATTATTGTTTTTGGCAATTTTCTCTCAGAATGGTGATAGGAAGTCGCGGTTTTTTTCGAATATTTTCCACTTTTTGTCCAATTTTCAATTAGAGAGAGGTTCATTAATGTTGACAAACTTAATTATTGAAACAATTCATTATACTTGTGTAACACGCACTTCACTGAAGACACAGTCGTTAACACGGAAAAGCGCGTGGAAGGACGTTCAGTCACCGCTGAACGCGTTAAGCGATCCCCACTCAGTCGAGGCGAAAAGCCACGTGAGCCGAAGCGACCAATGGGGTGGACCGTCGGTCCCCGCCGCAGAGCCTCCCACCTCCATCCAGCCCTCACTGAGGTGAGATGGACCCAATAAAAGCTGGCGCACGAGATCAAAGAAGAGAGACCAGCGCTGGGTTACCGGCTTCAAAGACCATCCAATTATTTGGAGTGTTACTGTGACATCCACCAGTCTTCTGGTTGGCTCACAGGCAAACAAATTTATATCCACCAGTTTTCTGGTAGGTCGTCGTCCCCAACGGTTAAATCCCTAACATTTTTCTCTTTAGTTCATAAGTTTCTTGGTAAGCTCTGCTTTCCATTAAAATACTTTCCTCACACACCTCTTCATCCGAAAGTAAGTGTAAAGAAAAAATCCTTTTTTTTCTCTTTTTTTTATTGTATCTCGCCGCGACGCGTCATCGCCTCAAGCAGGGATTCGTTTTATTTTCTTTATTTTTAAATCAACCATTACATTTTTTGTTTTTAAAAAAATTTTTTATAGTGACTCGGGATTCGCGTATCCGGTCGGATATAGCCCGACGGCGCAGGGGCCGCATGCGCGAAATTCGGCAACTAAAAGCAAAAGGCGTGATTACCGAGGATTTCGCGCTACAACTACGGGTCGAGGCGGAAGGCGTTGCCCAACAGTGGGCCAGTACGACGACGAGGGATACCTGCGGAATCGATACGGCTCAGGCTTATACGGAGCTGCGATCGGAAGCACGGGACTTAAGAGCGTCGCGTTCTCCCCGGTTCACAAACTGGGAGGCTATTCTCGCGACCTATACTTTTATTCCCAAAGAAGAACGCGAAGACCTGGGTAGGCAAAGTTTAGCCGGGGAAATTAAAGCCTTCAATAATGGGTTAGCGTAGGATGGCAACAACAACAAAGTAACGTCTGATATGAATGCGTAACGAATAGCAATGAACGCCGCACCGCCTATTAATTTAACTATTAGTGATACGTTGAAAGAGATCGATAGTCTCCTCTTCGAATATGCGTAACGTTCGATAAAAATTGATCATCGTCAAATTTCAATATCGTAATTGTTCCATTCGTCGAAATTTCATTCAAAGATTAAAGCTGTAAAAACAAACTCAATGATTGTAATCTCAAGTTAAGGGAACAGATGGTTCCATTCGTCGAAATTTCATTAATAGATTAAAACTGTAAAATAAAAACAAACTCAATTATGGTAATCTCAAGTTAAGGGAACAGATTGTTCCATTCGTGGAAATTTAATAAATAGATTAAAATCCTAGAGCTCAATAGTTACACTCTCGGTATAAGAGGGATTATCGTCTTATTTTATGTAAAGTAGATAAAGAAATACAAATATATAGATTTATATACAAGTTTACGCATACAAGCTGTGTTCTCACTCCACATTACCCTGTCTCCTCTAGCTATCAAAAATGTCTGTGGTAAGAACCCCCTCGAGGGGGCGTAATCGTTCCCGCCCTCGTGACTCATCCTCCGGTCACAATCCGGAGAGTCAGCACGACGGTGAGAAACACAATTTCGAACGACTAGCAACTCCTCGCCCTCATGACTCACCATTCGGTCACAATCCGGAGAGGCAGCTTGACGGCGAGGGTAATGATAATTTACAATCATGTCATACTTGTTAATAATATTGTTTTCGCATAATGCTAGAAAATTTCAGTTTTTTCTGAATTTTTCCACTTTTTGATAACTTTTCACTAGGAGTGAGTTAAAAAATTATTTGTTCAAACAATTGATTATTATAATTAATAATATTCGATTTGAATAATGCTAGAAAGCTGTGGTTTTTTCTGAAAATTACAACTGAATTATAGTCCTAGTGGACCTATAATAATGCACCAAACCACAGATTCATTAATCAACCGGTTGTCAATGCTGTTGCGCACCCAATTAAGCCAAGACATATATTGTATTGCAGGCGCATATACATAAAAATGCATAGCATAAAACGCTTTCCTGAAAAATTATTGAGGTGCGACTTTAAAAATAAAACTGTCTTTATAATATAAATACCTACATTTATGGCTGTGATTGTGGCCTGCGCCATAGTTCAAACCATGCTTGTTACGGTGACATATAGCGCATAAATTCAACCAGCAATAACCTATTGCGCACGTCAACAGACCACCATAATTCACTGCGCAAGTCTACAGCACATCATGATCCACTGCGCATGCCTACGAGCCACCATGACCAACTGCACATGCCGACGACCTACCAAGGATTACTGCGCATATATTTTTGGCTTAACTGGAGCTAATCTCCTCAGGTATCTAGAGAGAAAAATGTCATACACTCTAAAAATTGGACCTTTTCGAATCCACACATAGTGATATTTGAACCCCAATTACACCACGAAAACCTCATTTTTTACAGTTGTGGTCATAGAGACTTTTGATCACCATGGCATGAACTACATTTTCCCTCAATTAAAAACAAATTAGCCGAAAGCCAATTTCTGTACAAATTCTGCGGGGTTCTTTCCGGGTGTTATTCATAAGAATTCGAAAAATGTTTTTTTGGACCACCCTAATCCTGAATCGCTGCAAAAAGATCATTTTGAAAACCCCTGAAAGTTTTATCGTAATATTTTCGGCCTATTTTTTTTAAATTGACCTACTTTTTTACGTGTGTTTTATATTTCTCTTTCCATAGCTTCAGTAAGTGTTCTATTTAAGCTGAAATTGTTGCTCAACCCGAAACCTCAGTTTCTCATCCGAACTTAAGCAATACATTTTAAATTAGGCAATTTGAATTTTGATTTCAAATAATATCATATTGGAATTATTTTAAATTAAAAAATTTGACTATAAATATAAATTAACTTTCATCAGATTCCACGGTTAAGATTTTTCAAAAATTCTAAATTATGAGGATTCTGTAAAAAAACTAGTTCAAGTGCATGACATTGGAAAAATGAGAACAGGCGTCATAAAAAAGGCAAGAGATATTATCTTGTGCATTGCGTTAAACTCTATGATTTGTAAAATAGGTTAAAACATATGTGTAGCGGTCACAGAAAAAAATCTTTTTTTTTTGTTTAAGGAAGAACTTTGAATATATTTGGAGGTTCAGAGCAAATTAAAGAATATTAATTATTTTTTTCTTAATAATAAACAATAATAATAAAATATTAATAATGATAAATAATAAATTTAATAATAAACAATCAGCACTAAATAAGAAAAAACAAAAAAATTTGCATTTTTTGCAGATTTAGTCAATGCATTTTCAGTTTCTGATTGCGGATTTTGGATGCGAGAAAAAATATTTTATATTTATTGTGAAGTCAAGATGCCAACAGATCAATCGAGATCAATAGATATCACAAGTACGAATAGCAACTTGTGAAAACATTGACTAATTCTTTAGTGATGGCAGTCACGAATCAATTACTGAAATTTTCTTGTCGATTGTTTATTTCGATATAAAATGATTTAAAGAAATTAAAACTTTTTGTAAAATGAAAATAAATCTTATATCACCTTACTTTTCCTTTTTTTGAGCGAAATAAATTAAGGTGAAGTAGATTGAATGTGTGAATAATTCTCGTTTTCCACTTTGAAGAAATAATTTGTTAACATATGTTGGTGGAGATGGCGTAGCCTTTTTTTACACTTTGCATAATATTGCCTTCTCATGGTTTTAATAAAGCTGACAATTTCACTCAATCGCGTTCTTTCATGGACCTTTTCTATTCGTTACATTTCCGGCTTATGTACTTTTCTTTTAAGTAATATGATAAAGCTACGGCGTGGTTCCCAGGTAAGCTGGAAGACCCGTCTGTGGTCCTGAGTTCCAGGTGAGGGCTCTTGCGGTCCTAAACAACAGGCCCTTCTACCATCTTGAACAGGTCAACTTCAGGGTTGCCAGCTAGAGACAGGAAGATCGGGGACAGACCTAAATGACTGCTCTTGGCCTAAATATCATCCCAATTAACATACATCACAGCAAAGGTGCCTCTGCGGATCTCGCTAATCCAGGAACCGTGGTTAGTTCGAGATACTATAAGGGGATTTGGGGAAGGGGGCTAGTTTTTATTACAGGGACCCCAAAGCGGTCAAACCAATGGCCTACATACTGGCAAGGGGAGTCAACGCTGTCCCGCTGCTAGAGCTATGTTCAAGAGACGTGATGGTGATATCCATAGATTTTAGAGGAATACGGAAGCTAGTTATGGGATCAGCCTACTTTCCATATGACAGCGAAACCAATGCATCATACTTTGTGGGGCAGCACGTACATCAACTCAAGAGGTAATGATCGATTGGAATATCTGATCACTACTGATTTCTATATTTTTAACACGAGGAATACCCCGACTTTTCATAACTCGGTCAGGGAGGAAGTCATCGACATCACTCTCTGTACCGGTAGTTTTAGAGACAATGTCAAGAAGTGAGGAATCGCAGACGAACCCACTCTCCGCGATCACTTACAGATATAGTTCGAGTTGGAATCCATTGTAAACCTGGGTCCTAAGTGGGCCAGAACTCCAAGACAAACGGATTGGAACCATTTTTTCAAGGAACTAAGGAGTGCACTCTTGGAGGTGCCCAGGTCAATTGAAGACGTGGACACGCCGGCAATGGCAGCGAAGATTTTCACGAAGGCTTTTCACGAAGCTTTTCAGAAGTGTCCGTAAAACTAGGGAGGCACACTGGTGGAACGAAAAACCAGAAAAGTGTCGCTGGGAAACCGGAGAGAGCTTTAGAAGTGCCAGTACTGGCAAAACGAATGAAGTATGGACCTCATGCACGACGATGAGGGATGATACATGGGGCAGAGGCAGCTAGCCCACAAGATTGTTACCACTTACAGTGTCAGGCAAACTCTGAATTCGTTCAGTCCTTACAAGTCTCCTGGTCTGGCTGGCATGTATCCAGACTTCTTACAGAAGGCTGGAGAGACCATCATAGGGCCGATCGTGAGATTGGCTAGGGCTAGTCTGACGCTGGGTCTGGCAGGTTCGATTATACTTCACCCAAGGATTTCCGTCCCATCAGCCTCACATCTTTCCTACTAAAAACAATTGAAAGACTTGCGGATAGATATATCCGCGACAAGGTCTTATTAAGTGGGCCACTTCACAAGAAGCAAGAAGCCTATAGGGCTGGTCACACGACCGAGACGGCCCTAAGCGGAGCAGTAAACCTAATCGAAGGACAACTAAAGCTTGTATTTACCAGAGGGTATAAGTGGGGAAACACGAGTACACTGTAATTGGGAGGACAACAACAGAAAATTGAAGACCGAGCTAAATGTCTAGGGTTCATCCCAGATAAGAAGCTGTTATGGAACGAGCACCTGGAAAAAAAGTGCAAAAGCTGGTAGCAACTCTATGGCGCTATCAAAGTGCCATAGGGAAAATCTGGGGCTTGAAGGCAAAAACACTTATGTGGATCTACACAGCGATCCTGCTACCCAGGCTAACCTATGCGGCAGTGGTCTGGTGAAAAAAGGTCGAACCTTCCACTGTAAAGTCTCGACTGAAGAGAATCAATGGACTGATTCTAAGAAGCGTCACTGGTGCTTCGAAGTCGACACTCACGATGGCATTATGGGCACTTAAAATATCCTTTGCCTTTGCCTTTTAATAAAGCTGACAATTTCACTCAATCGCGTTCTTTCATGGACCTTGTCTATTCATTACATTTCCGGCTTACGTCCTTTTCTTTTAAGTAATATGATAAAGCTTAATAATACAGTGGCCGAGACCCTAGGAAGGAGCAGACCTCAAAGTAGGTGGAGTTGAGTTGATCCAAAAAATGATGAAAGCTACGGCGTGGATAGGCTCAGACGAACTTAGAAAACTCCTTAGAAAAATGAGATGAAATGAACTAAATGCATAATGCATTATTATGGGTTGGAGCTCCTCAATCTCACCGTCAAGGCCGTGGCTACGAAGGCGGCCTGGGGATTACATGTGGTAAACGGTGGAGGGATCTCGACAGCAGTGCGGATCCCAACTGACATCGCCAGTAGGCCGACCCTGAGCATGCTCAGGGACAAAATGCCCACTCGCTATCTCTTCGACAAAAAGTATTGTATTAGCCTATCCACGAAGGAGGAATAAGTTAACGGCGAGGCACACCTACCCAGTGATGAGGACAACAGGTTCACAGATGACTCCAGGAACAAAAAGAAAGCAGGAGCCAGGTTATATCGTAGATGAACTGGAATGGGCTTGACAATCCCGATGAGGTCCTACGCCACAGTCTTACAATCTGAGACTACGGTCATGCTCCAGTGCGCCTACAAGGCACATGAGTATGGCAACAAAAGAAACATCCGTATCTGCTCAGACAGCAGGGCTGCTTTGATGGCCTTGAATGCAACAACGACTACGTCGCTACTAGTATGGGAGTGCTTTGAGGCACTGAACAACCGAGCGACGGAAAACCGAGAGACTCTACTTTGCATCCCTGGACACAGCGGCATCAAAGACAATGAGATATCGGACAGGCTAGCAAAATTAGCAGCAAGAGAAAACTTCACTGGATCCGAGCCAGTTGTAGGCATTTCCAGTAGGTTAGTCACTGAAGAAATTAAAATTTGGCTGACCGGAAAACATCAGAATAGGTGGGGATTGGCCACTGGCTGTAGACAGGCCATAACAATCTTGGGTTTAAAGCTAGAGACTAACCGAACGTAGGAAATACTCAAGCTCGAGAGGAACGAAGTCGAAGTCCTAACAGAAATGTTTATAGGACATGGAAATCACGGATATCACCGACATAAGATAGGTCTTGCAGAAAGCCCCATCTGTCGTCTGTGCGGAAGGGATGATGAGACACTCACGGACAGTAACTGCATCAGTGAGTCAGAAATATCGGCCAGTAGCGTGACTGCGGTTCTCGCTGTATGGATAGGGATTTGGGGTTATGCTTAGGCTCAAAAGGGGACGCAACAGGATCACTCAAGCGTCAGTGGCTCTTACGGTCTCAACCCAGAAAATAATATTAATAATGAATATTTTAAATCGAAAAAAAATAATTTCAAATTTTCTTAGGGAATGTTTTCAAAACTTTTGTATATGCCAAAAAAGACGAATTTTCAACAACCAAAGAGATGAATTTTCAACTGAAATGTTGAATCTTCAACAAAACAAGTAATTTTTGAACAAAGTAGTTTCTTTCTAACCATGTAATTAAATATTTGAACAAATAGTAGCACTTAGAACTAAACAGGAATGAATTCAAAACAAAAAATTTTATGTAAATGTCATATACATAAATAGTTACAAATCATGCAAACATCTAGTTACCAGAAAAAAAGTAGTATTTTATATATTAGAAACAATTTTTGTTTACATAACTGCAAAAAAATCATAATGCATGCCAAAAACTCGCAAAACCCAATTTTTCACTCATGAAGTTTTTTGGGAACCGATAAAACAGACTTATGGGAGTGAAAATTCAAAAATAATTATTCGTTCGTATTTTATAGCTAGTTGTGAAGACAAATATTGAATTTCAACTCGATTTACTTAATATTGACGATTTTGAACAAAATTAACAAGAACTTTTTTTTTCTTATAGGACGTAATACGCCAAGTGTTCCCACCAAAAATTATTGTTTTTTTTATCTAATCGAAACTTGGCTGAATTATAGTGAACCGATTCACAATGGACCAGGAACAACAAAAAGTTGGTCATAAGTTCAAATTCGATTGGATTATTACCAAAATTGGTATTTTGGTAATTATATTATATTATAATTAATAATTATATCATTTGGTAGTATATGTGAGAAGTTTTAGACTCCGAAATCTACGATCATGGTTCCTTAAAGCAACCAATCCCGACGCAACTGGAACGTGTACGTCATCCGCTTCTGCTCCTTCTGTCCTAGAAGGTAAGCAAGAGCGGGAAATTTACGCGAGATAACATCGGGCAACACTGTTCCTTGGAGTCAGGTCTCTAGCCGCGGATGATCTTATGCGGCAGACGGGACAGTTGGAGATAAAGGTTTCAACTCTGGACACTTGTTTAGAGCTACCAATCTTTGTAGAATGTTATGAGGAACAGTGTTGACGGACCAGATGAAGTCATCCCAGAAGAACAGCCTTTTTCATCCGGTTCGCGATGGAATGAGCCTGACGCTGGCAAGCCGGAATCTTGTTGAGTTGGCTAATAAATGAAGCTTTCATACCTCCAAGACAGCCGATCATGAGAACTACAAGATGGACTTTGTAGCCTTGGTACAGCCTCCTCAGCTCGAAAAAAAGTGCTTGATATTTCGCCCGTTTTTCTTTCTCCTTTGCCGTGATATTACCATCGGCTGGTGCCGAGAATTCAATCACGTAAATGATCTTGTTCTTCAGATCTTGGAGGACAATATCAGGCTTCGTAGCACTGATACGTTGAGCGATGGAGAATGAGAAATTCCAGTCGATCTTACCCTGATCATTCTTCACAACGGACTTGAGTTCCCCCTGGGCGTATGGCAAGACGAGCAATAGATCAACACCATAGAAGTGCCCAAGATGGTAATATAACACTTTTAGAACTGCATTGTGTCTCTCTATGTACCCGTAGCGTGCATATTTTGAGCATCCACTGAGAACATGTCCAAGTGTTTCTGGCTCTTGCTTGCACGCTCGGCAGTTGGTATCACCTACAGGTATATTTATTATGCGCTCGCGGTAAACTAAGGTGTCTATCCGTCTTGAAAGGCAAAAAAAAATCCCTCAGTCTCCGAATTTAATCCAGCAGACTTGAGAAACATGTTGGACAGACCCATCGAGAGCTCTTCTCTAAGTATAATGCCGTAGCATTCACCATGAAGGGGCTTGTCAGCATGTTCTCTTAGTAGAAGCGTATGTTCTTGATTCCTGTACATGACTTTTGAGCACCAAAGGTGTTAGTGATGCTAGGCCTTGTGTCGTGTCGCTGAAATCAAATGAAAGGCCAAGCTCCTCTGCGACCCTATCTGCGGCACAATATAGAAACGCCGCAGCATTGACGACTTCATGTTGATGTACGAGTCGCATAAGAGAATCTGTGCTATTTAGAACTGAGCAGGCTGTAGCCAGAACCGTTCTGCGATGAAGACACTCTAAGCTCAGCAAGCCTCTACCCCCTTTATCTCGAGGGAGGTATATTCGAGGTACGGAAGATCTAGGATGATAACTTCGATGGATTGTCATCATCTTGCGTGTGCATCGGTCAAGTTGCTTCAACTCATCGACGTTCCATTTTACTGCACCAAACGTGTAGAGCAGTATAGGAACGGCCAGCATATTGGTCGCCTGGATCTTATTCTTTCCAGATAATTCGGAAGCCCAAATTTTTCTGAGAATTTGGCGATACCTTTTTCCAAGGGCCGTTTTTAACGCAAGCACATCATGGGTTTCCGCTTGCGGTATTCCAAGATATGTATATGTTTCTCCAATACCAAGATGTTGAATGGTATTTCCGCCCATGAGTTGAACATCCTGATCGTGACGCGATGATGTAGTTTCTAATCTTCCTTGGCGTAGGTGGACGCAGGCACACTTGTCCAGTCCGAAGCTCATGCCAATCGCTTTAGAGTACCTATTTACCGCCTCCACAAGGATGTTAAGGTCCTCTTTCGAGGAAGCAAAGAGTTTAAGGTCGTCCATGTATAAAAGGTGGTTGACCTTATATTCTCTTTTGTTCGGCGGGCCACATAGGTATCCAGAGCTTTTGCCTCGGAGCACAATAGATAGAGGCAAGAGGGAGATGCAGAAAAGTATCGGACTTAGAGAGTCTCGTTGGAAGACCCCCCTCTTATATGTGATATAGCTTGTAGTCACTTGTCTTTTGTCAGATGTTATGACAAATCTTGTCCGCCACAAGAGCATAAGCTCTTTTATGCATCTCACTATTTTTGGATGCACCTCCATGCACTCAATGAGCTTAATAAGTAGCTCATGGTTCGTGTTATCGAATGCCTTACGGTAGTCAATCCAAGCCATGGACAGATTGCGTCGATACCTGATCGAGTCCTGGGTGATACACCTGTCTATTAACAGGTTCTCCCTGCAACCTGCCAGACCTCTCTTGCATCCACGTTGTTCAACTATTGCACTCCATACCGGCTCGATAGATGTTAATATCCTCTCTTTGAGGATGCCAGTGAATAGCTTGTAGCTGGTGTTTAAACAAGCTATGGGCCTGTAGTTCTTTGGACTTGACAAATCCCCGGTCTTAGGAATCAATACCGTGCGTCCTTCCACTAGCCACTGCGGGACGGGTTGTTCTCCGTTTAAGAAAGTAGTAAATATACGAGCTAGATGTTGGTGCGTAGAAGTAAACTTCTTCCACCAAAAGTTGTTGATTTTATCTGGCCCTGGCGCTGAAAAGTTCTTAGTTCTAGCGATAACTTTCTTCACTTCTTCAGCAGTAATTAGTGGACACTCTTCCTCTGGACCTTGTAACCTTTGCCTTTGGCAAAAGTTACGAAAGAGTGATATAT